>JASDQU010306969.1:66619-86837 GCA_032191745.1 Picea mariana | reverse complement strand
TGCAGTCATTGGTCACTCATTGACCACTGCCACCCTTTCCATCCTCAGGAGCATCCTAGATATCAATATGTATTCTCTTACTTGAAGAAGAACATCGAGTGGTTTTGCACCTAGGTGTGGCTCGTCACTCTCAAGACTCCACACAGAAAAAACAATGTTATAAGTTTTTTCTCAAAATGAATTAAAGGACTTACAAAATGATACTTTGTAATTCAATATAAGACAACTTGTTGTAGATGGTATTGACCATTATGAGGGTGTTACCCTCCTCTGCAAACCTAATCTCTTAGTGATGCCACCCTGCGTCAATTACAAGGATCAAATCATGAAATTTAAACAAATATGCAGAAGATCAATTCCATTCATGATATATAAAATTGATCATCAACACATTATCTCACTGTGAATATCTTGGGCATTGATGGAGAGTTGTTGATAGGTGGAGCGCTTGGCTCTACAATATACTCCAAGGAAACATCTACTGTGGAAGCCTTAGTGGATGGTGCAGATGTAAATGCTGGTGGGGGTGGGTGGCATATGGGTGTATCCACTATGGATGGATGTGATGGAAGAGGTGGTGTGGATGGGTGTCCTGCAGGTGCATCTACTGAGGATGCATGGAATAATAAATACGGTGGGTGTGGGCAGAAATGAACCCCCAGGGGTTGTACAAGTGATGGAATATGGCTTGTCCTGAAAATATGTAACCCAAATATAATGGTCAGCTATCCAATGATTGGACTACTATTGTAACTAGTGAAAATATTACAATCCTACATACATATTAATAATATTGTTATTAGTACCAAATAGTAAAATTCAACAAAATAATTACAACATATTTGATATTTAAATGAGATTTATCTCAACACACGATACATGTGAAGCATGTGACTTGTCCATCCCAAGTGGACATTGCTCGGCACCACCTAGTCCCGCAACCTATAAAAACACAAGAACATTATAAATTTGAGGATGATAGAGAATAAAGAAATCACTATGGTGAATTTATTAAATGTGACACATACCTATGTATGGGGTACACTATATGAGAAATCTAACCATATTGTTGTTTCAGTGGTGGAGATAGATACCGATGCATCTATTGACATATAGGGTCTGTTATATTGGTGTAGAAACTACAAAACATCATTCAATAAAATATCAAAATATATACACAAAATACTATATAAATATATAATGATGAAGAACATAGAGATGGTTAAGATACTAACCTCCTCCATGAAGCTCTAGTGTCCACTGGCCTCCATAGACCTATAGAAATTATTCTTTCAACTCAAGAATTTGTGAGGCTCATGTGAATGAATTTTATGTCCATGTGCCCTCTCRTTGTTTCCCTTTACTCTAGGGRTTGAAGGTCCAACTCCTCTATCAATGTTACCARCAGGAACCTCATGTCGAGATAATGCAACAAAACTACCATATTTCATTAAACTCTGAGTCAAGGTTGATAGAGCTCATTGTGCCTATTGCAATCCCTCTACAATGATAGGRTGTTGGGYAGGGAGGTTAGACCTTCACCTGGGGGGCGAGGAAATAACATGGGATCATGTCTAGCATGCTCTCATTCTTGTGTAGAMCATAGACCCATGCCCTAGAGATCACCAATGTCAAAGYAGTTCACATGGTGACCCAAAACAATTTTTTCCCAAAATTTTCTCAAAAAATATAAAGGCAYCTCACTGTTATTGTCGGGAGGTTTATCAAAGACCATAAAATACCTATCTGTCTAGTTTTGAATAATTTTGGGTGGATGAACTAGTCAATACAAATGTGTTTCTTGGTGACGAATGGTTTTTTTCAAGATTGAGGATCAATAAAAAGAGGCATCAACTCTTGTTTTGAAATACCCAAGTCTTTAACTTGGTTTCTGTCTAAACTAGTCCTATAAAAATCAAACATTCTAGACATGTTTTCACAAATAGTAGTTAATTTTCCTTGGGAGCTTGCAATGGACGATACAATGGAATCCAATGATGTGGCCAAGGACAATCTAATAGGTTCTCTTATTACCCTTAATTCATGGACAAGATATGTCAATGTGGCCAACCCTTCATCAATCTGTCTGTTTATGTTTGGTGGTCGTGGTGGGTTTGGGTTTTCTATGCCTTGGTCTGCTTTTGTATGGTTTTCATTGTCTCTGGGTTCCATGTTAATAATATATTCTACAATTTAATAATGCATGACATATAAATTAGGTCGGTTTTTTTTATTAAAGTAGAAAATTACAATAAACATGAAAAACATATTTTAAGAGATTAAAAAAATTGAGTGAGGAATACAACATAATGATGTTCTCCTACTAAAAAAAAAATAAAGAGTATTAGTGAAATTTGTGAACAAGAAAATAGAATACATGGAAGTTCACTTATGAAAAAGGTATTACAAACAACAATTTCATTTGAGGAAACTAGATGAAAGAAAGATTATAAACAACCCATGAATGTACAATATGATGCAATGATGAAGAACCAAACATGGGAACTTGTGTCATGTCCTAAATGAATAAATGTTATAGGTTCCAAATGGGTTTATAAGACAAAATTTAATTGAAACAGGTCATAAAACTACCCAACAAGAGTTTTTTAAGCTACCAAGTATGTTGGTCAGGTTGGACGTTGAAATTAAGGGAGGAATAGATGAAAAATGTCCCCATCCTCTTCTTTTTTTCTTGTAAATTATCTATAGTTATTTTTAGAGGGGAAATGTTAGGAAATGAAAGAGGTAACTCTTTGTGAATTTTATAGATGAGATTTTTCTAGAAGATTAGAATTTTTTATACTTTAGATTCTTTTAGAAAATATTAAATTAATTGAGTAAAACTAAAGAATAACTAGAGTGGGAGGAAAATTCAAGCCTACTTGGCTTGAGTTGGACACAGTGGTAATATCTTTTGATTATTTTCTTGTTGTTCTACTCCTCTCCAGATCAATGAATGGAAAATGTGATGTGTGATTTGTGCAAATGGGCACAAATCGCGCCTACAGTCCCTTAAAAAAGGGCCTAGCAGGAACATATGTGCATTCTTAAGAACATGAGAACATTCCTAAGAACATGCATGTGTTCCTATAAACATGCCTATGTGGAATGTTGAGTGGAGGTTTAGTTTTTTCAAACTTCTAACATTAGGAATGCATGTGCTTTCCTAAGAACATACTTGTGCTCCTGCGAGTGTGCTTTATTCCTAAACCCCTTGCCATGTTTTCGTACACCAACTTTGTGCACACACCCATATAATAAATATTAATATACACATACATTAATATTCTTATAGGTATGTAATAAATTATGATAACTTATGCAATAGAAGATCATGTCACATCTTGATATTTGAAAAAAAGAATAAAAGAAGGTTACTTCACATTATGAAGTTCAAGAAGGTATACARTGTCACACTTTGACATTTCAAATGTAATGCTTTAAGAGGTTTTATGTTGCATTGCAACATTCAAAAAACAACAAAAGAGGGTTAGTTAACCTATGTTTCAAAATGTTGAMTTTGATTTTMTTTAGTTGGCTTTGRTTATGTTTGAAAAATGAAGAAAAGAGGGTTACYTTGTGTAACACACATGACCCCCTAATCCTCACTTAGGATGGTGGGATGTTGGATTTCCTTTTCTTTTCTCCTAACATGMTATCAGATTCATTAGTTGTTTAAGTGAATACTTCTCTTATCACAACATAAAATATATTAACWMTTATCAATACTCAGATAAGTTTCTTCCTAGAGTTTACTGAGGTGATCAGGTTCCCAAACACCCTCAATTAGACGGTCATATATACTCCTCTCCCTCATATAAATGATATGTGGGTGTTTGGGTTCATTCCTATCAAAATGCCTAGTCACCTAGGTCTATCTCCTCTCCAATGGCATTATCCTAATGGATCATCCTCTGGGAAACAATGGTCCTTAGACCCAAGGTTACAATGGATATGACTATGTTGAAGTCTCTACCCACTTGATGATTATTATCCTCTTAAATACCCATTCCACCTACCAATCAATGGGACCCACACAATCTATGACTGAGGTTAAATCTCTCCCACACATAAATCAATGATCTTCATTTATCCTCGGAGTTCCTCTCCATCAGGGAATTTTCATTCTTGTGTCACAAACCACTCTAACTGAATATTTTTTACCGCACACACTATAATAGATTGAAAGAACCACGTTCAATTCATCTAATAGATACCTTCTACTTAAAAATTTATATTTATTCTCCAACTCATGCTCCTAAACACTTCTCCTCGGAATGACTCGCAAAAAATACAATGAATGATATCCCACTGGGAGTCTCCCATGAGATCAACGGACCATGGACTCAGAAATCATCAGAATCCTTTGCAACCTTCCACCTAGGTCTTCAACAAACTTCCCTATGATGGACCCATGCCTCGTATTAATGGTCCAATACTCACCAAAACCACTCTCCAAAGGATCAATGGTCTTAGTTGGCTCATAGTCTCCTTTATTAGAGTCCCAATAAAGCCTCAACCTTGGTCACTCTGATGGTAGTACYATCTGACCAATCATCCAGATCTGCTCACTTCACTGAATCGACGACTAAAACCTTTCCTAACTTAAGGCACTAGGCTTCTCCTTGGAAACAGTYTGAAACTGGACTAGATATTCTAGGTTTCCTTCTAAGTCTTTTCTGAGGTTCTATTAGACTCCTAAAATCCTTGGGAATYYAGGTTTAAACTGGACAAGGTWCTCTGTTAGAGACTTGGATGAATATTTTCATRTCCCAAAATATTTCCATATAAGGAAGGTTATTTATTTCACAAAGTTTAAAGTCTCTTGACCTACACAGGGTTCCCAAAATCCATATCTTGCAAACTTTCCTCTCAAGACTTGTGGAATTACCTGGGTTACATGTTGTAATACCCCATGGCCGAGCCCTTGCTGAATTGTAATGATGTTTATAGGCTGGTGAGCCAACTAATTATAATATGGGAGGCATATGTGTTTATTAGGCCAGAGAGCCTAGATGTTGAAGGACAAGGAGCCTGATTTTGTATATGTAAATACTCACATCATTAATATAATTACACTATTGTGTGTAGACCAACCACGAAGAAATATTTATGGGGGAATAATCTACACTAGGTAGGGAAAGGGAAGGGATGAGAGGCTAGGAAAAAGGGCTAAGCTTGAGGGATTAACCCCAAGGACATATTATAATATATTTTCCTAAAATACTAAGATTTGGGAAATAAATCTTGTTATCCTAAGATCCTATGGGAAGGGGAACAGATGAGAACTAGAGCTCATGCAACTTTATTAGGACAAGTGTCTGATTTGAGACATGAATTTTTATGTGGGGAAATACATCATTGTGGGGGTTCACTCGACATTATTTCCATGCTCCCCACTCACGCACACACTCATACTGGGAATTCATGCAACCAACCATCCCTCCATTGTTGAACTCTGCAACCTCTGAAACCTACAACCCATGAAGCTAACCCATTTTTCTTGTGAGGAACAAAATGACTGCACAGTGCCTGAGCCATATTGAAGCCTATCCATTTTTCATTTGTTTCCCACATTTTTCTCTAGACTGGCGTGAATTGTTGTCAATACCAGAGCCCATACCCGATTTTTATATTGTGGTTACCTATTCGAATTACGAGCTATAAAAAATAAGTAGGTTGTCGGGCCCGTGATTTTGAAGAGGCAGGTTGTCAGGCCCATGGATTGAAGAAGAAAGTTGTCAGGCCTATGAGCAACTCTTTCCAAGTGAGAGAGATTGTTGGGTAAGTGATTTCTCCTGGAGGGAGTCTAGAAACAACTATAGATCTCTAATGATTCTTGATTTAGCCTATTGTTAAAGCCCTAGAAGGGAATTAGAGCAGTCAATGGACAGTGGAATAGTGAAGGTGCATATTCTTGGGGTGGGACAAGAATGTGAGGAATGAGAATATGTGAATGATGGGAATAAGTAGGCTCCTGGGAGGGAATCCTTCATGTTGCATTGTGCAGCTTTCCATACTCTCATCCTAGCCTAGGATTCCCTTTACCCTAGGTGGAGTTGTAGAACTTTCAATACAAATTAAGTATTTCTTGTGATTCTCCTAATCTAACAATTGCGCCACTATTAAATACAGAATCGATTCTACTATTATTCTTGCAGAAAATTAAACCACGATCACAACCACAATCACAAAGTGAAATATCAAGAACACATAACGCAGAAGTTTTACTGGGAAAGTGTAAAGCTAAAAACCCCACTATCATATATTATGTATATCATGAATCATGAAACAATCTCATACAAAACTCTAATCCAAGATCTCTCATTACAATACAATCGTCTCACACTGTCATACACAAATCAACAAATACATGTGTCAATTCCTATGTTCAGACAACTTGCCTCTTCTGTACAATCTCTGTAATTCAAATTCTCACAATCGAAACATTCTTAATGAATTGCCTAGCTTGTGCATGCTCATAAGCATATCCACTGCATGTGTGATCAAATCACAACTGATAACCAAACTGTCCCTTTCACCTGTTATCTCAACTGGGTCTCCACTAGATCTGACATGCATGTAGTTAACCATGGTGAATCTTTAGTTGTATGTGAGTTCACTGATTAACTGAACTCTCACTAGTGCATGTTTAGTTACAACTAGTACAACTGATCTTAACTCACTTAACTACACTTATGATTTTGTTACAAATCCAACTCACTCAGTTATGAATGAAATAATAGATTAATATTTATTGTCCAATTTATTTAAGGGAAAAAATAAATTAGACACATATTTCTTGTTGACTTTTCAACACTCCCTCTAAAAAATAAAGGGATTATCCTTCACCCCAATCCTATCTCTATGATATTTGAATTTTCTCTTGGTGAGAGCCTTCGTCAGAATGTCTGCATCCTGATCTTCTGTAGGAATTTATTGAAGCAACATGATCTTTCGCTGCACACAATCTCTGAGATGATGATACCAGATATCTATATGCTTAGATCTGTCATGAAAAACAGGATTAATCGAGTTTAGTGCAACTCTGATTGTCACAATAAATCATTGTTGGATCTAAATGAGAACCAAACAAACCAACCAAGATCTTCCTCATCCAAATAGCCTCACATGCAGCTTGACTCGCTGCCATGTATTCCGCTTCCTCTGAACTAAGTGCCACGAATCTTTGTTTCCTGCTGTACCAAGAAAGAATTGTAGATCCGATACTAAAGATCCCCCTATTGTGCTCTTTCTTTCCATTGAGCTGCCTACCCAATATGCATCTGTGAAGTCATGCAACTTCACCTCATCCATCTATCTATACCATAATCCATACTCAGATGTTCCCTTCAGATATCTCAGGACATGCTTACCTGCCTTCCAAAAGAGTTTGCTAGGCTTAACCATGGCTTGACTTAGCTGGTTAACCACATAGCAAATTTTCGGTCTCGTATTCACTAAATAAATTAGCGAACCCACTAACTGTCGATAGAAAGTAGCATCCACTACCTCTCCAGAAGTAGCATCCTCTTTCCTCTAGTTTTTTGGAAGAGCGTATCCATGGGTTTGCATCCCTCCATGTGAAACTTACCCAGTATCTTTCTTGCATACTTTCCTTGAGACACAAAAAGTTCACCATCTCGCTGCCAGATTTCCAATCCAAGGAAATAATGAAGAAGGCCCAAATCCTTCATCCCAAACTCCTTTTCAAGGTCCTCCTTACCTGAGTGTATCAACTGCTCATCACCAGTCAATATTAAATCATCAACATAAAGCATAATGATCAAAAGCTTACCCTCCACCACAATTTGGTATAGGTTTGCATCCGCTTCACTTTTGGTGAAGCCTAACCCAGTGAAATAGCTATCTATCTGAGTGTACCGAGCACGGGGTGCTTTCTTCAACCCATACAATGCTCTCTTGAGTCTGCACACATGTGACTCTCTGTAAAAGGTCTCAAAACTTTCTGGTTGTTCAATGTACACTTCTTCCTCAATGATCCCGTTGAGGAACGCGTATTTTACATCCATTTGATGAATGCACTGGCCCATCTGGGCTGAGAGTGAAAGGATGGATCTTATGGAAGATTATCTTGTGATAGGTGAAAAGGTCTCATCATAATCTATCCCCTCAATCTGTGAGAATCCCCAGGCCACAAACATGGCCTTGTATTTCTCCACACTCCCATCAGCATCTTGCTTTACCTTGTAGATCCATCTTGAACCTACCACTGATTTGTCAATCGTTCTTGGGACAATTTCCCATGCACTCTTTTTGACAATGGAGTCATACTCCTCTCCCATAACATCAACCCAAGTGGGGTCCTACACTGCTTCCTGAAAGGAAGATGGTTTAGTCACAATACATTTACTCATGAGAGCCATGTATCCAACAAATCGATTAGGAGATTGTCTCTGTTTGCACTGTGAAATAGGGGCTCCTATATTATGTGCAACATCTAGTCTCAATCTATCAGCTTTCATGGTGTGCTTTCTGCCATTTCTGATGGATTGATCTTCTTGAGTGGTTTCCTCCACTCCATGAACCTCCTCATGTGGTTGATCCACATCTTGAGACTCATCCTTGGGAACCAGTAGTTCCTCTTCTGCATGCAAGTATAGCTCCCTCTCAAGCGACAACCGCATGGCTTTCCCCTCATTGAATTTTATATCCCATCACATAACAGTCATCTTACTATTCGGAAAATACACACGATAATTATGGGGTGTTTCTGTGTACCCCACAAATACACCAACTTCAGCAGTCAGTTCCAGCCTCTTCCTGGCATCCTTGGTCACATGCACATAAACAGATGAGCCAAAAATTTTAAAATGAGAAACACTAGGTTTATTACCAGTAAAAGATTCTTCAGGTGTACTCATGCCAAGTAATCTATGAGGAAAACGGTTCTACACATAAACCGTAGTATTGCATGCTTCTGCCCACAAATGCATTGGTAGTCCTTGATCATGCAACGTTGCTCGTGCTACACCCACGATCGTTCTGTTCTTTCTCTCCGCGACCCCATTTTGTTGTGGGTTATGAGGCACTATGAGTTCTCTTCAAATTCCTTCTCTGTTGTAGAAGTCTTTGAATTTGTTAGAGATGTATTCTACACCATTATCGCTCCTTAGAGCCTTCACTTGCTTCCCCGACTCTTTCTCCACCAATGCTTTAAACTCACAGAACTTTGAGAATGTTTGATCCTTCTTCTGCATGAATAATATCCATCATTTACGAGAAACGTCATCAACAAAAATAACATAATACCTATGTTTTGTTGTTGAAGCAACCAAGAATGGTCCACACACGTTCGTGTGAATTCTCTCCATGATCACTGAAGCACGATTCTCCTTTTCATGAAAGGTGGACTTTACATACTTCCCCAGGGTGCACCCCTTACACTGATCTAACTGAGCAAGTGTTCCCCTTGGAAGTCCAGTAGATATTTGTTGCATGATCTTCAAGGCTCCATGATGAAGATGACCCGATCACCTATGCCATAATTCACCCTCATCCCGGCTCACCACTATTTCTGCATTGCCTATCATGGCACCACAACCATCTACCTCCAACATGTAGAGATTCTTAACTCAAATCCCTATCTTCTTGACTTGACCTGTTTCTTTATGTCGCAGGTAGGATTTACCACTGCTAAAAACAACATCATAGCCTCTGTCCTCCAACATTGTGACTGAGACCAAGTTTTTCTTCAGACCTGGAACATGCATAAAATTTTTCAATTGAAATGGTTTACCTGAATCCCTCTGAAAGGTAATGGTACCAATACTAGTTGAACTGTATCATCCATCATCTCCCATCTCTATATGCATTCTAAGATCTTTCTCCTCCAAGTCAATGAAAGACTCTTTATCTCCCGTCATGTGGAAGGAAGTGCCACTATCCAAATACCACACTAATCCTGATGCACTTGAAGCCATGCATGCGATCAAAGTGAAGTCAAGTTCAAATTGTGAGACAAGAGCCTTACCAGTTGTAGCTCCAGCAACCATCTTGTTCTTCTTCTTTTGTGGACAATTAGTAGCGAGATGCCCATGTTCGTGAAAGTGAAAACACTTCACTTTGGACAAAACCAACTTCTTGACTTTAGACTCAGATTTTGATTGGAATTTCTTCCCTTTCCCTTTCCTTGCCTTGGTATTCAAAGCACAATCCTCTTCATCATCACGCTTTGATGAAAATCCATCTCTGGTGTTCCACCTGAACTCCTCTTGCACTAGATCCAACCATAGTCATTCCCAATCCGGCAATTTTTCCCTTCCATTGACAGAGTCTTGATAACTGTGCCAACTCTTAGGAAGCCCTAAGAGTGCCAAGATCACCAAATCATTAGCAATAATTGTTATTCCCACACTTCTAAGGTCACCTCAACATTGGACAAACTTCGTGAGATATTTTGGAATGGTGTCTCCCTTTTCCATCGTGATCTTCCTGAATTTATCTTTGAGCGCCAGTTTCCTATGGCCGCTACTATTTTGGAACAGATCCATCAAAACCTTCCACATTGAATGTGGTGTAGTTTTCCCATGGAGACTTGAGACTATGTGGTCTCGTACTCCCTCCAACAGAATCCTCCTCGCCTTTGCCACTTTCTTTTTCCATGCATCAAGATTTGCAGTATCTATCGCATCCAGCTTAGGAACATCATTGTCAATGTAACCCTTCAAGCCATTATCTTCTATCACTGCTTCCATCCTGTCCTTACAAGAAATGTAGTTAGAGCTGCCCTCAAGTGCATACTCCAACCTCAATCCATTGAAAGACATTTTTGATCTTGAATCAAGTGTCACACCAAGAAAATCTTGCAAATTCGAATGTTATCCAACCCAAAGCTCAACTACTACAATCCATCTTCCCTAGGAGGTTCACACCCCTCCTGAGAGTAGCCTGAGGGAAGTTTACACCCTACCTGTGTGTAGCTTGTAAACTTGCCTGGGAAGTTCGCACCCTGCTTCACTGTAGGGTGAGGGGAGTTCACACCCTGCTTGTGTATTTTCCTGCGAACTTTCCTGGGAAGTTTGCACCCTTCTTCACTGTAGGGTGAGGGAAGTTTGCACCCTGCCTCACTATAGCCTACGAGAATGCCAATGAATTTCGCACCCTACCTTTGTCTAGGGTGCGAGAATTAGTGTTCTCGAAAATGAGCGTAGTTTTCAGTACTAGGGTTCGCACCTTGCTAGAGATGGGACCTGCGAGAACATGATTTTGTTCACACCTCACTTCCGTAGCTTCGTGGCCTCCATGGCTCTGATACCATGTATAAATTTCAATACAAATTAAGTATTTCTTGTGATTCTCCTGATCTAACAATTTCGCCACTGTTAAATACAGAATCAATTCTACTATTATTCTTGCGGAAAATTAAACCATGATCACAACCACAATCACAAAGTGAAATATCAGGAACACATAACACAAAAGTTTTACCGGGAAAGTGTAAAGCTAAAAACCCCACTATCATATACTATGTATATCATGAATCATGAAACAATCTCATACAAAACTCTAATCCAAGATCTCTCAGTACAATACAATCGTCTCACACTATCATACACAAATCAACAAATACATGTGTCAATTCTTGTGTCCAGACAACTTGCCTCCTCTGCACAATCTCTACAATTCGAATTCTCACAATCGAAACATTCTCAACTATTTTCCTAGATTGCACATACTCTTAAGCATATCCACTGCATGTGTCATCAAATCACAACTGATAGCCAAATTTTCCCTTTCACCTGTTATCTCAACTGGGTCTCCACTGGATCTAACATGCATGTAGTTAATCGTGGTCAATCTTCAGTTGTATGTGAGTTCACTGATTAATTGAACTCTCACTAGTGCATGGTTAGTTACAACTAGTACAATTGATCTTAACTCACTTAACTACACTTATGATTCTGTTACAAATCCAACTCACTTAGTTATGAATGAAATAATAGATTAATATTTGTTGTCCAATTTATTTAAGGGAAAAAATAAATTAGACACATATTTCTTGTTGACTTTTCAACAGGAGTTTAGTCCCAACTCGGGGGTGACCCATTGTTGATATCTTGGAGCAGCATGGTCTAAGGATGGGAGGTTTGTGGAAGAATTTCACGCAGTTAGTGACCTTCATAAAAGGATAAGTACCATTTCTATGTTTATTTTTATGTTGTGTGTTATGTACATGTCTTTATATTTATAAGAATTGCATGTGTTGTTGTTTGCTTTTTGCATTAAATTGTGTATTATTAGAATGCATTTTATTGTTGAATTTATATGTATGATGTTTCGCAAAGAGATTTGTGTGCCATAGCCCAATAGGTCTATGCCTAGGTATGGAAAGTTTGATTATCATAACAGAGTGAGAAGTTTTTTTTTATATTTATTTCATATGACATTTCCCAGGAGAAGGTTGGGGGTGTTACAAATTGGTATCATATCTTGGAAAGAGAGGTTATTTTCAGTGGCATGCCCTGGCTTGGGTGGCATGGGACACCACAAATTGGTATCAGAGCCTATTTTTCAACATTAAGCCTGAATTGGTCCATATAAGTGGTTATGTAAGAAAACTCTCAGAGGGAATTGTTGTTGATTTGGGAATTCGATGTTCGAGGTATTTGTGGTGTAGTGTGGAAAGTCTCTCAGAGCCCCGAAGTCCCGAAGTCGGGAACCAATCCAGACCATCTGTTATCAAAGACACGTGTCAGTGGATTATAAAGTGTCTACAATTTTGACAATTCAACACTCCAGAAGAAATGGTTTTTGGTTGAGTAGGAGGATGAGATTCCCGAAGTCTCGGAGCCCTGAAGCTCCGAAGCCCCGAAACCAGAGCTACGCTGAGAATTCTATCCATTGATTGGGAGAGGATATGTGGCAGAAAATCATGTAGCTCAGAGACTTGGTACTCTGGAAGGATTAAGAGTGTGGAAATTCCATAACTCTCGAAGCCTGGAGTCCCGTAATGGATCTCAATAGTTGGATGATGGGAATTTGTGGAACGTTGATCCACCATTCTTCACAAGATTCCCAATTTAGCGCTCCGGGGGATTGGAATTTTGTAGTTAAGAGAATATATGAAGCTTTGGAGCCTCGAATTCCCAAGGCTTTGGATAAACGCCTGTTATCCTAGCCCTTGGTCACATCCCATGGTCACATGAGATTGGGGGCCAAAGAAAAGGGGTTAGATGCCCGATTTTTTTTTTTAAGAATAGAAAAAGGCTTAAAGAAGAATATCGTGAGGCTCTTGATTTTTTCAAACCTACACCTAACAGAGTAAGGAAGGCCTATAAATATGAAGAGAGGATCCAACACAGATCCAAGAGCCAATACGACTCTGAGATGGAAGAATCCATGTAAAGGGATTGCATCCCCGAAAAGACATTTGTTCTAAAATCCATAACTTCTTGCTCAAAACTCGGAATTGAGCATGGAAGCAAGCATTGTAAAGGTCTTGAATAGTAGAAGATAATTATTCACCCAGAAATTGGATTTGAATAGTAAATTTCTTAGGAAATCAGTAGAAATAATTTAGATATATATTATTGAACCAGAATAGTTTGAGTTTTCATGAATTGTTGAGACAGTTAGTCTGATAAAGTTCTGTTGGCTGCACATTTTTGTAGAATTACAACTGTCAAAACATAACAGAGCTATCACAAAGTGCATAGATATGGATGATGCACAAGAGGATTGCAGTCAAGAAGATGAAATCAGAGGGATGAATGTCCATTTGGTTATGGAAGGAACCAACTCCAATGGACATGGAGAAGAAAAGGATGATAACATAAATATGGCTGAGACCATCAGAAAATTGCAAACAGATGTCCAGAGTTGCAAGGCTGATAATGAAAGGCTTATGAAAGACAAAGAGCAGCAAGAAGACTTCAATATGAATTTAATGAAGAGCTTAGACATAATTGAAAAGAAATTGGATAAGGAGAGTGGCTCCAACAAATCAGGAAGTCATAGGACCCCTGAAGAAAAAGGAAGATCAAGGAGTGATAAAAGACATCACCATCACTCCCAAAGGAATTCCAATAAGAGAGCACATAGAATCTCAAGTCCATCCCCTGTCAGGAAGCATAAGAGGTATGGGGTGGATGAATTGAAAGGAGAAATGAACAAAATCAAGATTCCTTATTTTGATGGTGAGCAAAAGAAGAATGAATATGTTGAGACATGGCTACTGGGCATGAGAAAATATTTCCAATCGCATAATTATTCTTCTCATGCAGAAGGAAGAATTTCTATTTATCAACTGAAAGGAAAATCATCCATGTGGGGGGATCATCTTGTGAAAGTGCAACACATCAGGGAGAAGAATGTGACTTGGAAGGAATTCAAGAACCATTTTGAGAATAAATACTTAGACAAGAGGTATTATGAAAAAAAGATGAAAGAGTTCTTTGAACTCAAACTGGGCAGCATGGCCATTGATGAGTATGAAAGGATATTTTTAGAACTATTGAAGTATGTCTCCTTCATCAAGGATGATACCATTAAGATTCATAGGTATCTGATTGGGCTTCCATCCTTTATCAGTGACAAGATTCAATACGATGATCCCAAGACTTTCAAGGAAACCATAAGAAGGTCCAAGTGCTTATATGATCAGCATAAAGGAAAGCCTACTTTCTAAATAGCTTGGGAAGTTAAGAATAAGTTTAAGAGGGAATAGAGGAAGAAGGGGAAAAATCCACCATTTTTTAGAAACAATTATCAAGGAAAACCATCTTTCAAAGAGAACATAATGGCTGAGGTAGGTGGGAAAAGGCCAAGGAAGACACCCATTCAATGTTGGGGTTGTAAAAGAGACCATAAGTATATAATTTTTTCTCGCAAAAGTGATAAAGTAAGATTTTTCCACAATGTAAAACAAGATAAAATAGTGGAGGGCATGGGGAGAAGTGTTCCAAGGATCTATGCAATACTGGACAACAAGCAAGAAGAGTTTCAATCACACATGATTGAAGTAGAAGGTATGATCAATAATCATGAATTTACAATTTTAATAGATTCAGGAGCCAATCATAGATATATAGCTCCTAAGGTAGTGGAAAGATTTCATTTGCCAAGAAGCAAGCATGGGAAATATTGGTTGGTACAACTGGCTATAGGAGCCAAGAGACAAGTTGTTGAGATGGTTAAATCATGTCCAATGGACATGGATGGGACAAGTATAAAGGAAGATTTGAACATCCTACCCTTGGGTTTATATGACTGTCTAATTGGTATGGATTGGTTAGACCAACACCATGTTGTCTTAGACTATAATAACAAGGAATTCACTTGCTTGAATGAGGAAAGGAACCTAAGAATAGTCCAAGGAATTACTAGGGTAGTTAATGACCAAGAGATCTCAACAATGAAACTAAAGAAGTGTTATAGGAAGGGCTACCAAATATTTGCAGCCCAAATGGAGGAAGMACCTAAGGATAAGATKCCAAATCTGGAGGATCATGCAGTCTTGAAATATTTTTAGGATGTGTTCAAGGAGATACCAGGACTACCCCCAAAGAGAGATATTTATTTATCTATAAACTTAATTCCTRGAGMAGCTCCACTATCAAAGACTCCCTACCAGATGAGTACACCAGATCTAAAGGAGTTGCAAATGTAGCTTGAAGAGATTCTAAAGAAGGGGTATATATGCCCAAGTRTGTCACCTTGGGGTGCCCCATTTTTATTTGTGAAGAATAAATATGGGACATTGAGGTTGTTTATTGACTTCAGACAATTGAACAAGGTAATTATAAAGAACAAGTATCTGTTTCCAAGTATTGATGATCTCTTTGATCAGTTAAAGGATGCAAGGATATTCTCAAATATTGATCTCATGTCAAGATATCATCAAGTAAATATCAGAGATGAAGACATCATCAATACTACCTTTAGGACAAGGTATGGTCATTACAAGTTCACAATGGTTCCATTTGGGTTATCAAATGCACTAGTTGTTTCCATGTGCTTGATGAATGGTGTTTTCTAGGAATACTTAGACAAGTTTGTCATATTATTTTTGGATGACATCCTTGTATATTCCAAGTCAGAAGAAGAGCATGAGAATCACTTGAGGATGGTGTTACAAGTGTTAAGAGATCCCCAATTGTATGCCAAATTGAGAAAGTGCTCATTTTATCATAATTGAATTCACTATTTGGGGAAAATCATATCCGAAGAAGAGATAGCAGTGGACCATAAATATATTAAAGATATTAAAGGGTGGACAACACCAAAGAATGTGATAGAATTCAGATCCTTCATGGGTCTAGCTAGCTACTAAAGAATATTCATTGCAGGATTTTCAAGGATTGCTCACCCTATTACTTCCTTGAAAATGAAGGGGGCGGAGTGTCAATGGAAAACAGAATGTGAAAAGAGCTTCCAACAATTGAAGCAGTTGTTAACTAGTTCTCCAATTCTAAGGATTGTAGATATGAATGCAGATTTTGTGGTTTGCATGGATGCATGCAAAGAAAGACTTGGTGGAGTCCTTAGTCAAAATGGGTTTGTGATATGTTTTGAATCCATAGAATTTAAAGAGAATGAAAGGATCTATGCCACTCATGATTTGGAGTTGGCAGCCATAGTGCATGCCTTAAATAAATGGAGGCACTACCTCATGGAAAATATATTTGAGCTAAGGACAAACCATAATGGTCTGAAATATTTGTTTGATCAACCAACTTTGAATGTTAGGTAGAGAAAATGGTTAGAATTTCTCTGTGAGCATGAATTTGATATCAAGCACATCAAAGGAAAATAGAACAAAGTGTATGATGCACTCAGTAGGAGATTGCATGAACTACATGCTACAACCATTAGCATGTATCGAATGGATTTTAAAGGCAAAATTTATGAGGTTGCAAAAGAAGATTTGTAGTACATGGAGTTAGTAACAAAATTACAGCAAGGTAAAATGAAACAGAAGGTTGAAGATTATAAATTGGGAAATGATGAAATTCTCTTGTATAGGAACATAATTTATGTACTCAATTCTCATGAATTGARGAGTATGATATTGAAAGAGATGCATAATTTACCTTATGTTGGACACCCTAGGATATCACAAAACCATTGTCATTGTCAAGAGATAACACTGTTGTCTAGGAATGAAGAAGTAAATTGTTGAGTACATTGCTAAATGTTTGGAGTGTTAGAAGGTCAAGGATGAGCATAGATACCCAGTTGGGTTGCCATATCCATTTCTCATTCCTGAGTGGAAGTGGGAAGTGCTGACAATGGATTTCATCACCAAATTTCCCAGAACAAGAAAGAAACATGATGCTATCGTGGTGGTGGTGGACAAGGTTACCAAAGCTGCACATTTCATTCCTATTAATGTTACTCACAAGGAAACCAATTTTGTTGATATTTATATGAGGGAAGTAGCATGCTTGGATGGCATACCCAAGACAATTGTGTCTGACGTAGACCCAAAGTTTACCTCGAATTTGTGGAAGGTATTATTCAAAGGGTTCAAAACAAATCTGAACTTCAGCGCAACTTATCATCTTGAGACAGATGGGAAAATAGAAAGAGTGAACCAAGTGATAGAGGATATTCTAAGGATGTACGTGATGGACAAACCATCTAAATGGGAAAATTATATACACTTGGTAGAATTTTCCTACAACAATGGGTACCAATCATCACTAAATATGGGCCCATTTGAGGCAATTTATGGAAGAAAGTGCATCACACCAATAAGCTGGGACAACCCAGCTGATAGAGCAATGATTGGGCCAGAGTTGCTCAGGGAAATGGAAGAGAAGATGTTGAAGATAAAACAAAATTTAAAGGCTACCCAAGACAAGAAGAAAAATTATGCTCACAAGGGAAGAACTCACGAGGAATTTAAAGTGGGTGGTCATGTTTTCTTGAAGGTGAAGGCCAACAGAAGTTCCTTGAAGTTGGGAAACCATTCCAAGTTGGAAGCTAGATATTGTGGGCCATTTGAAATCCTAGAGAGGATTGGACCAATATCTTACATGATTGCATTGCTTGCATCTATGACCATTCATAATTTATTTCATGTATCATTTCTTAAGAAATATATACCTGATGCTAATCATGTTATTGATTGAAATGTGATTCAGGTGCAGCAAGAAAGCGATTTTCAAGTGCATCCAGTGTGCATAATGGACCAGAATATCAAGAATCTCTAGAATCAAGCCATAGGGCTTGTAAAGGTCCATTTTAGCTGGTATGGTCCTGAGGATGCAACTTGGGAGCATGAACATGCTAAGCAAGCAGAATACCTGTGTTGTTCCTGAGTCTATACTTAAGGCTCAAAAGTACAGTGTCAAGGCATCCAAAAGTGGTTAAAAGATGAAGAAGGGAGAAACGTCAACCCTTGGAGAAGAAAGCTATGGGATATTTCTTTGTTGGCGTTTTTTGGCTTCAAACTGCTCCTGGATAGTTATGTCTCGTTCAATGGCTGCCCATGATTGTTCAAGTTCGGCCCGGTTAGTTACCGTTTTAAGGATGGTATTGAAGAGGTTTAAGTCGATGTGTGTTTGGTTCAATAGTCCGAGTTCAACGTTAGGTTGAGTTGGTACAGGAACTGTCATGGGGGAACAACACAGGTAAGAAAAACTTTAAGAAAGGTTAAGTGTTGTCTCAGTTTAGTCTTATAAAAGAGAACTTTCTTTTGCAGAATTCAAATACGAAGGCAAATCTAAGGCACGTTCCCATAACTGTATTATATTTTAATATAAAGGGGTGAGATGGGAGAAAAACATTTAGCCATTTACAGTGTCAGGTTCCTACCAGGGGAAAATCTCACGAAGTAAATGGTAGAAGAAAATATGTAAGAAGATAACCGATGTAACAAAAATACATGTAGAATTCCAAAACTTCATATTGGTCTTACACTTCTGATAGTTGGTGCAAAGGAAAGACAATAAACAATTACAGAAAACCCAAATTTATTCGTTATAGTAGTGGCCGTACTAAAGTATAACGAAGCACATCAATTATGAATATGAATTGAAATTGAAAATGAGGAACAAGAAAGCAAACTTGTAATACAGTAGTGACGGAATTGAGAATCTTGGATCTTCTTGTATTAAATCTCAATGTAAAAACTCTCTTACAAAATCTCAAAAAGGGTTCAGCCCTGTGTCTTTCTTCCTGTGATACATTTATACAATTTTTTACAAAACAGGTAGAATCTCAATAGTCACACAATTTTTGGTTATGACAGAGGAGAGTGAAATCGCTCCATTTCTCCCATTCTATCGCTATTTGGTGCCAGGCGTTCGGTGTTGTGTGAGCTCGGTACAGGTGATACATCTGTCTACTAGCTGGGACATTAACCGCGAGGGTTCAGCTTGACAACTAGCTTCAAAGAAATAACATTCCTATGCCAACTGTTGTAGCCTATCCTCCATCCGTCCATCGATGATCTCGATGGCACATAGTTGAGCGCTTGGTTTGAGCTCTTCTCTAAACACTCTGAACACTCTGAACAGCAGCCCCGAACACTCTGAAGTACGAGAACTCTGCCTCCACGTACCAGTCCGCTATGCCACTCAGATTTGCTGCAATGTTGTCCGAGATACGAGGTGGTGGGTGACCAAAAATGGCAATATGCAGGGGCACCATCACCCAGTTGAAAATTTCGTATGCGAAACTTTCCTCTTTATTTTCCCATATCTTTTCGTGATATACATGTATGGGTCTGTCTTTGACCGGAGTCCAAGCCCAGCTCATCAATGGAAATGGTGTCATGGAACATATCGCGTCCATAATATATGCAGACATGAAGAACGAGGACGGACTCCCGCTTGCTTTCTGCTCCCGATACTCTGTGACCCGGTTGGCCAAACTATCCGAGAGTATCTTTGCCCAATTAAAAGAGCAACCTTCTACGACCCGAAACATTAGAGGCACCCACGCAATGAAAAAATGCAATGTGTCCTCTCTCCCAAATAGTCGGCATGTCATCATGGCCACATATTTATACTGTGGCTCCAACGAAACGATGGAATAAATTCCCTGTCATTTGCTCTGAATTTCGCGGTGCGCGAAACCCAATCCTTTATCAAACCTGGCATGGTTTTATCATATTGTGTGCACTCCTTATCTTTGAATTCCTCCAGGAACTCAGCACCATATGTGTATTCAGATGTCATCGAGAGCTTATACATGGTTTGAATATGTTCAGGCCTAAAAGTCCCGACCGTGACCCACTGCCCGTTCA
>JASDQU010306969.1:27005-37609 GCA_032191745.1 Picea mariana | reverse complement strand
AATAGCGGTGCGTAATGTTGGAATTTCACACTCGATGGGAAGAGTGGCTTCGATCCCATGGAAAATATGGAAAGGTGTAAAGCTAGTAGAAGTTTTAACTTCCGTGCGATAAGCCCATAGTGCGGAGAACAACATATGATGCCAATTAGTTTTATGTTTGTTAACTGTGCACTGTAACATGGTTTTGAGAACCTTGTTGACCGCTTCTACTTATCCATTGGACTGAGGGTAGTATGGGGAAGAAAATTTATGAGAGAAGCCTAGTCTGGAGGATAGTTCGATGAAAATATCATTCTCTAAATGTTTCCTGTGATCAGAGACTAGTTGGAGTGGTACTCCAAAGTGGGAGATGACGTGGTTAAAGAAAAAACACGTTGCAGTGTTAGCGGTGTTGTTGAAGGTAGGGATGGCTTCGGCCCACTTAGTGAAGTAATAAACTGCAACGATGATGTATTTGTGTCCATTTCTAGATGGAGGGTTGCAAGTCATGAAGTCTATGCCCCATTTGCAAAAGGGGCCAGCAGAAATGACTGAGTGTATAAGAGTGGGTGGTGCTCGTGCTTTGTTGGCATACAACTGAAATTTTTCACATCTCTTCACAGTGTGGATGCAATCGTGAAACAATGTAGGCCAAAAGTAGCCAACATGAATGATTTTCTGAGCGGTGGACATCCTCGAGAGGTGGCCCCCGTAGGAACTGCTATGGTAGTCATTCAAGACTCTCTTGGCTTCGTCGATGGTTAAACAACGACGGAGGATGGTGTCAACCCCACGTTGATACAAAATGTCACCAATGAGGAGGTAGCAAGGGGCTTGATGGAGAATGCACCGATGATCCTCTCAAGAAAGATGAGACCCAAAATTTTGTGTTTGAATGTATACGAGAAGGTCTCCATACCAGGGGTCATTTGAGGGGATATAAAATAGGTGTTCGTCAGGAAAATTCGTGTTGACGGGGGAACTTGTGGCATATGAGGGAAATGCCGTGATGAGTTCAACGAGGATGAGTGCTTTCTTTATTTTTGGATTTGAAAACTCTAAATTGTACTCCTGAAGGATGATGATTCATCGAGTAAACTTACCATTAATTTGTCATCAACTAAGAAAGTATTGCATTGGGTTGGAATCTTTCACGACTTTGGTTGTTTGAAGCAAGATGTAATGACACAGTTTTTGGATTGCGAGGACAAATATGAGGGTGAGATTCTCTTCATGATTATACTTCAGGGGTGGTCCTGAAAGGTTTTTACTAATGTAGTAAATCACATGCTCTCGGCTATCATCCCCTAGTTGTACGATAACTCCTGCTATAGAGACGACTACGACCGATAAGTAGAGGATATAGTCGCAATCGTAGTCGGGTGGACTAATCAAAGGGGCATAGGAGAGTGCCTCTTTCATATCATCAAATGTGTCTTGGGCATGTTCATCCCACTAAAATGGGATATCATGACGCAATAGGTGAAGGAAGTCATGCGCGTGAGTGGCATAGTCAGGGACAAAGCATCATAAAAAGTTGGCTTTGCCTTGCAGGTTCTGTAGTTGGTGTAAATTTTGAGGTGGTGGAATTTCTGTGATGGCTTGGACCTTGAGAGGGTCCATCGTGATACCATGTTGGGAAATGATGAACCGAAGGAAGCATCCAACAGTGACGCAAAATACGCACTTGAGAGGATTCAAGTGGATATTGTACTGCCAACACCATTGAAAGACAACTCATAAATAATCTAAATGTTGTGTTTGCTTTTTGGAATGAGCAGTGAGGTCGTGTTGGCAGCCAATTGACATTTTTCCATTGTCTCTTAAGATGCCTACATCAATGTTTTGCAAACATCAATTTTTCGTCGCAATTCTCAAATAAACGACACTTTTATTTTTGTGACATTTGCACATTTACCTTCATTTTTGTTTTCACGACTGTAAGCGTGAAAACTTGATCTTTCATAGTTGCATTAAAATCATTATTTGAACTTTCGTTATCCTTCTTTTTGATATGCCCATTGCGCTTACATTTCACTTATCATTACGCAGTTGGCAAAACCTTTTTGATCTGTACTCATTGGACATTCTTGGATTGATTGTGTGACTTTGTCTCATTAAGTTGTGATACATTGGTATTGGATTTATATGATTTGATCTACTTGACCAGTGGTTTCATAAAAAATATATAGGTGTTATGGTTAAATCCTTCATTTATATCTTTTGATATGATACCTATGTTCATGTTTTCAAAGCTATTGGCATGTTGATTATATGAAGAAGCATTGGCACATTGGTTAAACTCTTGATATGAGTTGTTACAACACATTGGCGCATTGGTCCAATACATTGGTATTGGTTTTGAATTGTATGTTGGTTTTTTAAAACTATGGTGTGACCATTGCTTGCGCAAATGATTAATACACTTATCATTGGTTTCATTGGTCAGGCAAATTACATAATTGTTAAACTATGCAATTATGGGTTGAACAACTATAAGCGCCGACGGTTGTACCATTGGGAATAACTATTATGCATGGCCAGCAAATAAGCTCCACCACCTTCCCACGATGTCATTAATGCCTATCCCTTACCTCTGTTAGTTATGGTAACCCTTCGTGCACTCTGCTCCTGTGCATGCTATGATCCAAACCCTGGCTCGCTCATCATGTGCTTGGCTCCATGGCATCGGTGGTGTGAATTGAGCCAAACGGTAGCCAAGCCTTGCTACTGTTTGACAATGCACGCAAAGACTTAGAGGATAGCGGTTGGCTCACCTTCATGCAGCGATTCGAGGGTTTTAATTTATTTGTTGCACAATAGTTCGCCCTGACTTTTGATGGCTGTAGAGCCAAGGTGGGTGACATTCAGTTGGAAATCAATGAGGAACTTATTAGTTTTGCTACAGGGTTACCATCCTCAGGCCAGCGTTGGTTTAAAAACTCTAAGGTCGAGGAGGTGCCATGGCCACTACTGTTCATCTTGCGAAAAGTCACATCTTGTGACAGAGGTATACCCATATCCATGCTTAAACCACGATGGCATGACCTTTTGATAGTAGTTAAACAATTCGTGACCTGTGAGGGTCGATATGGACTCATTTTTCTCTACCACCTGCATTTGTTAATGAATTTTATGGGATACCCGTTGAATATTCCTTTCTATTTCCAACGTAGCCTGTACAAAATGTCAAAAAGGTTTAAAAGGGAGAAGGCCGATAGTAGCCTGTTCCACCATGGAATAATTAAACTTATCATTGTTCATCACTTAAGTCTCCACGGTGATAGCTGGCGAGCTTTTATTGCTGGAAATGGTTTTGATGATACAGACGCTGTCCAGATTGACAAGCCTATGGTAAATGAAACTAAGGTCAGGCCACTTGTGCCCTTCCATGTCCTACTGCCCTCTCCTAAACCTTCGGTCGATCCTGATGTTGACTTACCCGACGCTATAACTGAGAAGGTTGAGGCTATAAAAAAGCCCGTGAACAAAAATTTTAGAGGTAACCCTACTGTTGATGGAAAAGGAAAAAACAACGCTTGGCTTATCTCAAGAATGGCTAGAAATAATCCTAAACCTAATGTTGAGCAAAAGCCCATAGTCCTTAGTGAGGATTCAGACTCTGACGTAGAATGCTTTCTAGCTAGTGAGTACCCTTACTCACAGGGTCTGTGCCTCGAGCCACCTTATGAATTCGTTTTGAATCTTCCCCCTTGCCTAAGGAACAATCCCAGTTACCCAGGGATCGGACTACCTAACGAAACCCTCGACAATGTAACCAAACCCTCACCTGTAGTTTCAAAGCTCGGACAGTCATCATGTGACCAATGTGATAGACGTTCCTTTGCTTCAATCGAAAATTAAATCACTGGAAAACCAAGTTGCAATGTTGACCAGCCAGAGGGACAAACTTCAAGCAACTGATAGGAAGTAAAGGACTACTGGTTCCACCGTTTTTCGAAATGTTGAATTGGCAACAACTGTTGTCAACTCCAAAATGTCATGATCAAGCCGTCTGCTCATCATACAGGTATTAATTTTGATATCATTTTCGTTTTGTGAATTCCTAGGATTAATATAATGATTTGAATTTGGTTTTCAAATGGCTCTGTCATGATGTTGTTCATCCTGTACATCATATTTACTTTGCTAAAAATGAGTGAAATTTCGATTTGGATACACGATTTGCTCATACCCAGTTTAGCCACTGATAGATTTTCATCGGATTTGATTCGTTTGTCTATTAAGTTAACGAAATCAATGGTTTCATTTCGATTGGGTTTGTTTGTATCTAATCTGAACAAGAAGTTATCATGCTAAAATTATATTACAATCATGTTTCGATTTGATTTCGTTATGGTTAGATTATATCGGCTCTAATTTAGTTTATATGTTGTGTTTTTGGAACGACTTCGTGAGTTTGAATTGATGTCATGTAATCTTCTAAAACTGGAATATAACTCTGTTCGGCTCTGATTTGGAAAGAACGACTCTGTTTTTCATGCCAACGATATTCTCATTTAAGCATGTGAGAATACGCTCGAATCATGGAACGGTTTTGATTCACGACAATTATGTTAAACCCCAGATGTTTGATTTGCTTGATTGGATTGTTGTGTATCTTCAGTTAGTATGATCGATTTTATGAGTTGTATTCATATAAAAAATAGACTTGATTGTGGCTCTGTTAATTTTAATTTTCAAACGAGTTTGTTAACTCAGATCGACTTATGTCGTTTCTGTCAAATTCATATGAGGAAATTTGGGTAATAATCGTTTCAAAATGAATTCAAGAAATGATTTCGTGAATGATTTTGTCTGCCCCAATTTGCAATAACAAATGATCGGACAACTCTTACGAACTCTGTTACCAATTGATTGATGTCATTATGATTTCGTTTATGAACAACATGCGCCAGTTTTGATTTAATTCGCTCATGGCATGGATCGTTTGTTATGACAATACAGTTATGCCGATTGGAAAATGAGCTTGTTTGGATTCGATTGTGTCTCCTGTTTATGAGGTAGCCTAATAATTGCCTGCGATTTGTTTTAATTGTATCGATTTCAGTTTGTTATGAAACGATTTCATTACTGTTTGATTATGATTCTGTTCACTCGACTTTGTGGCAACAAATGAAACAAAGTATATGCATCTCTGTAGTCATTTGATTTTAGTTTTGTTTAAATCTCAAATTAGTATAACAATCTCGATTTGAATGATTTGTTTGTCTTTCAATTATCTATTGGGTACTTGTAATTAGTTGAATTTATTTCTTTAAAATATTTGAATTGATTTTTATGCTGATTCTGTGTCTTATTTAGACCAGCTACAGAATCTCAAGATTCTGTAGCTAGTCTATAGAATTAGATTTTTATCATTTTATTAATGAAATATCCTTCTAACTTGTCCATTTTTAACCCTTTTTAGGTACATCCGAATTGCATTGGGCATGCTGGACAGTCTAGGAGATATTTGTGTGTTTTAGTTTTATTTTAGGTTCCTAGTTTAGTCAGACTTGGGATATCTTCCCAGATTTTATGTAAAGAGTTAGATAACTTCCACAGGGATGTTTTACCCTGTGGAATGTCTTTAAATACTTATTATTTTGTGTAATAAAGATCATCCTCACTTGTTGGAGAACTGGGTTATGGATTTCTAATACAAAATGAGACAGGAGTTGATGTTTTGCTACAGCTTTTGCTTTCATAATATCAATCTTTTGTTTCAAGTTTATGCATGTCATTTGTAGTTGATTATAGACTACTTTAGCTATCATAGTCTATTGCAGAATGATATGATTTAATTAAAGTGTTATCCATAATCTGATCTCTTTCATCATTTAAAAAGAACAACAATTACTTTGTTTCAGTTAATGAATGACAGATTTCTCTTCTTCGTTAATTGAATCATTATGTATAGATCTTTGCATACAGGTTTATCTAACTGTGAAGATTTATAAATTATAAAATTGTTGTAATTTTTATGTCTTGTTTGTCTTGTAATTATATTGGAAGAGCATTGCAGCTATCGTTTACTAGAAGCACCTGGATAATTCGGTGCGGGTTTACTCCCTCCGATCAACTAAGGCAATCATCATACACAGGACAAACCTGGAGCGTTTCTACAGGTCAGTTTGTTATTTAATTTGTTAGAATGATATTAGTAGTTTAGTTAGATATATGTTTAGTTAGATGTGTAGTTAGAATTAGCATATTAGTTGTTTAGTTTAGTTAGTTTTTGTTTCATTTCTTGTTCATAAAATTATAAAATCAACAAAAAATATCTCTCTCTGTCTTAGGGCAGAATATAAACGAGTTTTTCAGGTTTTATTCAAATCTGTAAATTGTTAATATTGTATATTTTGTGAATAAGTTTTATTTCAGTTAGTAGTTAGATATTTAAATCAGTTAGAGTTAGTATATTATTAGATAGTAAATTGTATATATGTATAGAATAGTTAGATTAGTTTATTAGTTTGTTTTATTTCTTTTTAGTTAGACTAATTAGTTTAGAGTAGTTTTCTTTTGTTTTCTTAGGACCTTAGATCAGCTAACGGAGCCACTAAACCTGTCAGGGTGGTTCATCCCAAATGGCTTGGGTTATTAGACAACCCCGGACCAGTTCCACTCTTCCAGTTGACGGACGATCGATTTTTGTCGTCAACAAATGGCGCTAGAAGGAGGGCCTGAATTTAATTAATGGCACGAGGCGATCGCAAGACTCCTCCACCACCTAATCATTCACCTATTATGACTAGAATCCATTCAAATGATAATATTCCCCCTCAAACAACAACTACTTCAACCGATGATCCACAGATCACAGTTGAGCCAAAACCCCCTAATCCTACAGGTGGTGACATACAAGAGATTGTCCATCAATCTCTTATAAAAACACATAGTGCCTTAGCTCGTCTGAGGCAACCAAACCGTCCGTGGGGTCAATCATTGGACTTATCTGATATCAGAGAACAACTAGGAGACACTAACCTCACTGTGAATCCCACAGATCCAATCTTAAATCCTACTGCAAGAGGATCTGGGATACCTCCTTCACCACCTCCATCATCTCGTTCCTCTTCTAGAGGAGATTCCTCTGACGAAGGCAGTTCCCCTTCTCAACCTCCCACACCCACTACACCAATGGAAAATTAGAACAACCCTGCTAGAGCTTGGCTTGACCAGGATGCCGTAGCAGTACCTGGAGCTCAACATCCTTTACCTAAACACCCGAAGAAATGGCTTCCCAAGTTTGACCCTGACTCAAAACAGATTGCTGAAGATCACATTAAAATTTTTATGTTAGCCATAAGACTCCACAATGTCCAACATGAAGGCGTTGTCTGTAAGTTGTTCCCATATGCTTTCAAGGGAAATGCATCCACATGGTACTTTTCCCAACAACCCCATACCATCGTGTCTTGGGAAAAGTTTGAGTCATGCTTTTTGGAAAAGTTCGGAGACGGTAAACCTCCGGAAGTCCTAGTCATGGACCTTTCTAGCTTAAGAATGAACCCAAAAGAAAAATTTAAAGACTTTAATCAAAGATTCTTAACACTTAAAAGCCGAATCCCTGTGGATTCCATGCCTGCTGAGAGTCTTATAATAGCTTACTACACTAAAGCTTTGCATCAAAGTATAGATATTTGGGTTAAACGATCTAAGATGCCACATTGTTAGAAGCCTTTGAGGAGGCTAGCCAGATTGAAAAAGACATACTTAGTCTTAAAGACTCTTCTAGCAAAGAAACAGAGACTAGTTCTTCTTCCAAAAAGAAGATCGAAATCCTCCCTAGACCCACTCCAAGTAAAACACAACCTGAAATCTCGGATTTAGAAAACTTAAGTAAATTTGTTCAAAAACTGTCAAATCAAGTTATAGACTTGAAAAGGATGACCGGAGAAGCTTCCTCGAGCAAAGGACCTTAAAAACCCCCATTCCAGAAGCCTTTTCCTACCAACTGACCCAATCTAACCACCGAAGGCCTTAATCTAGAAAGTCTACAATGCACTCTTCAAACAATTCTAGAAGCCCAAGATAAATTGATGCCTCCTGAGACCCCTGAGGAGGTAGTTGAACAAGAGACAGTTCAAGAAGAAGAGCCTTCCTCGAACATTTTTTGACACTTCTCGGATATCATCTTTCAAGCTAACTTCGAGACAACTCATCCTTATAATACCAGGAGTAAGACAACAAACAAACCTTCTACCGAAAACACTACAACTTCACCTCCAAAGAAATCTAAACCAGCTGAGACTAAACAGAGTAATGTGAAACCCAACTTATATTATGATGTAGCTGAAGATCTTAAAAATTTGAGAGCTAACATTTCTGTTTATGAGTTATTAAAATTTCCATTTTTGCTACAAAAAATGTTACAAAATATTTAAGAGAATGGAAAAAATGGTAATTCAAGTAGTAACAAGGTTGTGCAAAACAAAGTTCTTCAGAAGACTTCCACTAAAAACCATCCTGATCCTCAAGATAAAGGAAGCCTTCCTGTAACTAATGTAAATAATGTAGATAAAGTAGCTTTAGAAACTGCGAGTAAAAAGCCACAAGCTACTACTCTTAGTACTCGCAAAAATGTTCCTCCTTTCTTGTTAACTTTTGAAATCTTCAATAGAAACTTGTATAAATGTATGGTAGACTCAGGGGCGTCATCCAATGTGATGCCATGGTCTGTCTTCCAAAAGATTAATGCTGAAGTTGAACCATCTACTTTAAAAACCATACAACTTGATCGCACCAATGTTAAAGTTATAGGCGAACTAAAAAATGTACTTATAAGATTATTGTCTAACCCCAAGGTTCATCAGGTTATTGATATAATCGTTGTGGATATTCAAAAAGTGTATGGTCTCTTTTTAAGCAGGGACTGGTCCGAGCAGCTACATGGTTACTTTGTGACAGACTGGTCTCACCTATGGCTTCTAGAGAACGACAAGCCTAATAAGATCAAGGGAAATCGTGAACATTACCTTAAGTTCATGGTCACAGATTTGAATGATCCCAATGAACCATTTACACCTTCTACTGATTCACCCAAAGTACAAGGGATGGACACCTTCTTCAGCAATTTCATAGCCGAGGATTTACCTATCACCAATCCAGAACAACAGTCCGAGATTGTAGCATATATGCAGCCAACAACTTCTATGCAACGGTCTCATGTGCTCGGTGGAAATCAAATTTGGACTCTTTATTCAGATGGGTCCAAGTCTAAAGAAGGAGCTGGAGCAGGCTGCATCATTATCGATCCGGCAGGTAACAAGACATTGATGGCATGTAGATTGGAATTTGAATATACTAATAATACTGCAGAATATGATGCTTTACTGCAAGGTCTCAGAAAATATTTGGATATGAACATTCAAAACTTGGCTGTTTTTGGTGACTCTGAAATAGTGGTTAGACAGGTAAGAAATTCTATCCATTGTCTTTCTCTGCATCTCAAAAGATACCAGTCTGAGGTATGGAATTTAATGAATAAATTTTCTGCTTTTAATATAAATTCCATTCCTAGATTAAATAATGCCGAAGAAAATTTATTAGCTAATGTAGCTTCTAAGCTTCTTCCTGCAGAAGGCTTGTCCCCAAATGCATTCTCCATCGAGATGTTGTTCAGGCTGTCCGTTCCTGATAATATCACGAACTAGAGAGTCTTTGACGACGATCAACAGATCATTAGCTTCCTGCACATGGAAGAAACCTTTCAAGGTGTGGTGATAGACGAACACACACAAGATGACAACATGCGCGATTTCATGGTAATACCTGATCCGAAAACTCCCGAAGCTTTATTGGACAAGGTAAATTCGATACCCAAATCTGTAGTTAGAATAGAGAAGTTTTATGATTTTCAGGATAAATTTAAAAAGACGGTCAACTGTAAAACCAATAGTTCCTCATTATCTTATGAAAAAGTAAACTTAGGAACTAATGAAAATCCTCAGTGCATTAATCTAGGGTTAGGGTGTTCTTAACAAGAAAAAGATGCATTTGTTAAATTATTTAAAGAATTTAAAGATGTCTTTGCATGGACGTATGATGACCTTAAAAATTTTGACCCTAATATCATACAACATGTTGTTGGTCACTATAATTGCTTAATTAATTTCAAACAACCAAGTGAAACATAAATTATCAACCCAGGGAATTCTTTTGTTTCAAAGATAGCCACGCACTATATATGCTCAATTCCAAAAGCACTTAGTGTTGTAGTAAAGAAAATTATTCTATCTATACTTGCTGGGATGAACTGAAGCTCTGGATTAAATCACAGGAAAGAAATCTCCCTATTGCAATTCTTTAGAGTTCAAATTAAGAATCCTGGATTACATTTAAAATAACATTGCAATGGGTAAGAACAACTGTCTTGCAATCAGAGAACAAGACCCTTACTCTCAAGCAGAGACTCAGTACTAACACTCTTTCAGGAAAACAATAATGCAGAAAACAATAAACTCTATCTAACAGAAAACAAAGCACTTAGTTCCCTTCTATCTAAGCAGGAGCCTTGAGCCTTACTTCTGTTTAGCACACTTGTGAGATTGAAGTATACAGAGAACAGGGCAATCTGATTCCTTTCTTTCTGAGCAGGGATCTCTAACCCAGTTTCT
>JASDQU010306968.1:26522-36881 GCA_032191745.1 Picea mariana | reverse complement strand
CCCTATGTGGAAGACTTACCCAAATACCTATGAGTTCTCATGGCACTTCGACAGAAGAAGAATTTGAGGTCGTTAAGTTTGTTGAGAACAACCCCCCATTTGCTATTTTGATAGGAAAATATTGGGTTGAGAAAGATCAGATATGAAGGAAACAAGAAGAGGAAGCTCTAGAACATAAAAAACAAGAATTAAGAGATTTCATGGCTAGGAGAATAGCGCACTTAATAGAATAACAGGAGGAACATACAAGTCAAAGAAACTAAGGGCCAGAGACTGGGCTGTCGAAGTTGAAAGGACACATGAAGACTTGAAACACTTGTCCATACAAGAGAGTAGAGCACCTACACTAGAAAGAGAAGAAGTATTACCCTTTAATCCTATGAAAGACACTCTACAGTGAGAAGTTACTATGCCAAGAGGAGATAAGAACAATAATGGAAAGAGGCAACTAGTGACTCAAATCACAGGAAAGAAATCCAGGAAGCTCAGCAAGAAGAAAGAAAAGTTAGATAAATTACAGGAAGTTCCGGGGAGGACTTCATAGAAGGAAGGTTTGCAGAACTGGAACTTCACTGGGATATCATAAAAACGTAGATTGTTACTTCACCACGAAAAAGAAATATGACTGTTGGAAGTGCCCTGACCGTTAGAACGATGCTCCAGAACGGATAGAAATGCAGTTATTAACGAAATATTCGCCATTGGACCATTGGGACCGTGCCATAACAGATGGAATTGCATTGATTGAGGCGTTCCCGCCTGTTGGAGGAGTCCATTACAATGTTGTCTATTTATCTCGTCAAGCGTTGCACCGAGAACACTTTTTCCAATTGTGATTATTCGACCCCACAAAAAGCTGACTATTATCACACAGTGCTTATTGCAACCTTGCCATCCATCCTTCTACCTTGATTGTTTGTTCACCAACCTAAGATATCTGATCTCACATGTGTATGTCGGGTGACCTTAGTGCAGTAGAAAAAGCCGTCAAAGAAATCCTAATCGACCTTGTGGCTGAGAAGGTGATGCTCGCAGACATACAAGCTTCATCGACGAGAGGATTGCAAGCTTCCCCATCGAATGCACGTCGATCTGGGCCATCCTGAACTGCGACAAAGAAATGAACCAAGCATCGTGATGACTTGGCGAATGTGAAGCTCATCCCATCTATCCTTCCTGACTACATCTCGCCTCTAGCTAGCGTGGTGAGTCGTGACCGTGTCCCGAGGGACTTTGACTATACCTTGATCACTGCGTACCTCCCGAAGGGGATACGTGCAGTTGGACTGTAGTTGGGATAGATTATGATGTTGAAGATAAATGACTTCAACTTGGGAGATTGCAAGAACCATAGAATGCTCGCACCACATAAGTACTTGACTAAGACAAAGGGGAAAAAGTCGAAGATGATCCCCTAGCCATGGATCATGGACATCGCGAGGTACACCATCCTAAACGTAATGAAGATACCCCATTTTGGAAGGCATTAGGAGGTTAATGCTTTCATTAAACTCCTGCTGTCTTTCTTCCATGAAGGTTATTTGTGGCTGGATAGACGCATCACCGTCGATCTAGCGTTGATTCATCAGATCACTGGATTAAGCATGCAAGGACTAGACCAACAAGAGTTTTATCCAGGGAAGGATGCAGATCGCGTCCTGGCGCAGAGAATCAAAGACACCTATGGCAGTGTGGAGAAGGGGAAGCAAGGCTACAAGGTAGCCTACATCCAGAATGGCGCAGTGCGCCTAGCCCATCGGTTGATCGTTGGTAAGCTAGTAAGGAAGAACAGACCCACACAGGTCACGGGGTTCATTGTTGACCTCGCGGGAAAATGCATTGAAGGACTACAAATGAACTGGGTGAGCTACCTCATCAACCAGTTAGAACAAGACTGCCGCGAAGCTCAGGATCAAGGCTATGAGTTCCATTTCAGTTGGTTGCTGATCCTCATCACCTTCATTGCTTGGGACATGCCGGAAGGTGCGACCTTCCCTGAAATTGAGCCATCTGAACCCTTAGCTGTGAAGTTCACTATGCTCTGGTATTCGAGTGACATGGCTAAGAAATGGAATTCAAACATGGTGTTCCACACCTATTAATTGCAGCTGAAGAGGGCTATTGAGTCTTTCCCTCGTATGACACCGAACACCCTGCATAGGTTCGGTCCATTTGTGAAGTTTCATACAGATAGACATTTTATTTATATCACTGCACACGAAGATGAACATAAAGAAGAGATTCAATCCTACTATAATCTCATTAAAGAGGACATGGAAGAAATAACTAAGGAATGGCCCACAGAGTTCCTTATACCAGTTGACCAGGAAGAATTGTCCGACCCCAAACTCATCGGTAGTCCTATGGTCACTCATGAAGAATATGATGCACCCATCAGTAGCAGGAGGAAAAAGAAGGAAGAGGTACATAAGCTGAACAACACATCAGAAGAGACTGCTTCATATTCACCTAGAGGGAAAGGAGGTGACGAAGTAGACAAAGAGGAGGAAAAAGAGGAAGAAGATAAGGAAAAGCAGGGTGAAGTAACACCGCCTAGGGACCCCCTTGATGAGGCTAAGACATCTAATAAAATAAATGTTTCCCCCATGAAACCTACATCGTGGAATAATTCAAAAGATAATAAAACGCCATTTCAGACTGTGTTAATGGTGGATAACATTGAACTTATCATTGCTTCTATGTTAGACACCTCAGAGGATATCTTACAGTGCAATGAAGCAAAACAGGAAACCATGTATGACAGGATTGCAACAAAGTTGAAAGGGGTACAACAAGCCCTCTGTTCCAGCCACACAGTGTCTACTGTGCCTCCGCCATAAGAAGGAACAGAGTTGGGATATGAACCTGCCCTACCACATAGGATAACAGATGCGACAAAAGCTCACCTTCATCGTGTCCAGGAGGAAAAAGAACAAGCCACAAAGGCATTGAAGCAAGCAAAATATGAAGCCATAGAGCAACACCGAGTTGTGCAAAAAGATAAAGATGACCTCCATACGAAGTTTGCAGAGGATAGAGCGTAGATCTAGAAGGAGAAAGAACAAATGGTCGCAGATAAGATTGGAGTTAAAGAGGCAGTCAATAGAGCACTTCGGTCTGTGACGAGATTAGAATAGATGGAAGAAGACCCAATGGAGAGTCAAGTGGGGAAGCTTGCTGAAGCCATTCAACAGATCCAACAAAGAGTCACAAAACTTGAGTTACAAGAAGTACCAAGCATTCCGCAGAAAGTGTGAGACCAGAGAGAAGAAACTGCCCGAAGCGCAATCCAGAGAATCAAGGCATTGGCCTTAGAATGCAAAAAACTCAGCAGTCGAAGTGCGCAAACTTACAAATGCCTTGTAGAGGACCCTCGACTAAGGACACTGGAGTCACAACTCTAGGAGGCAAAGAAGCAAGAAACAACAGTGCAAGCATAGTTGAAGCCACTGTCAGCGGTCAAAAGGATGAAAAGTTCCCAGTAACAATGCATGATTCAGAAAAAATTCCAGGCCATATAGAGCAAGGTCATGGAAGTGATCCAAAGGCTCCAGCCAGTGCAGGATGAATCTTGCACACTTTTTGAGGAAATTCAAGGACAAGGTGCAGAACTGGAACAAGTAGTCACCAAAGTAGAACAATGATTAGAAGTACCTATGATCGAGAAAGTTATTCAAGATTTTTTCGAGAAGGAGGCTCTGGCGAAGAAATGGGTCGAGGCAGCTCGAGCCAAGCTTGAGGCCTTCGGGGCAGAGTTACCCAGATCAAAGTGACTCGGGACGAGTCACAAGTGAGTGTTGGGGGGCTGTTGGCCCTTGACCAAGTTTTGGAGAACCTTTGTCATGTTTGACCATTTTTGGGACTTCGACAGACTGGTCGAAGGTGGAGTGCAAGGCGAAGAAGAGATCACGGGATCTCACCCCCTTTTTAAGGAATTTTGGGCTTAGGGTTTATGTAATAGGTATGGGATGCCGGTCCATGGATTTACCCATGTCTTGGCCCCTTTTGTAATGTATAAATAGAAAGCTAGGCGATGTAAGTAGAGGAAGAAAAATATGTGGTGCTAAGTGCTATATTGTGCTGAGTGCAAGTAATGTAAGTAGTTGGATCTATGTGATTGAGTTAGCTGTGTGCATACTGTGTGCTGAGAACTTGCAGAGCTAAGTGCAAGTGATTGTAAAGAGGTTTTATGCTGTGACCTAAATCGAGGAAGGAGGATCTGGCGAGGTGCGTGCAGATCTCCTGTCCTATGTGGAGTGGGTTTTGATGCCCTGTGCATGTAAGGAGATTGAGAGAAGCTAATAAAGAAGATGAAGCTTTGGTGGATGTAGCCCCATGCTAGGGGTGAACCACGTATATCTTGTGTTATGGTTTCTTTTTGTGATTGATGTGATTTATGCTTAGTGTTGTCTTATTTATGTATGTTGAATGCATCTAACATAGTATCTTAGTGCTTAGTAATGTGAATGAATACTAGATTGGATCTATTTCTATATGCTAAGTGCTTGGATGTGTTAGATCTTATTGAATACTGTGCTATTCTGTAATTAGGGTTTTCTCCTGCGAAGTGGATAAGGGATAAATAATAATGAATGCTAACTGGTAAGTGCTCTATTAAGTATTGTAATCACAGATCTATGTTCCAGTTAGGTTCCAGACACTTGAGTCTTGCAACCCCCCTTGCCTCTACCTTGGGTGAGACTTCATCTGCTTCGTAGGTGTTGTTGAAAGGGCCAGTAGTTAGGGTTTTTTTGGTGCGCTGTTGAAGCGTTCAACCCTGGGTCTACCCCTGTGCCAACATGAAGTAGCCTGAGTATGTACATAGGATATAGTGCATCAACTTGAGTATGTATGCGGGCTGTAGTGGAGCAGCCTGAGTATGTACGCGGGCTATAGTGGAGCAGGGTGCATACATCTTCAAAAAAATGGTTTTTAAGAAGAGCTACTTAGTGATGGCTTGGGAAAAATAGCAAGTAAGAGGGCTTTATGCCAGGTGTGTATGTATGGAGAAATTTAGGGTTATAACAAATACTTTAGACTATGGTGATCAATTTTGATCTAAAAACGACAACCCAATATATATGATCTCCAAGTGTGCACAACATGGAGAATGACCATCATTTCCTTTTCATATGTATATTTTCCCAAATTGCGGCCGCTTAAGGCCTAGCTAGTGATAGAAAGAGGTCTACCTTATTGTAATATACCATATATAAAAAGTATGTAGAACAGAAATAAAATGCTAGAAATGGTAGAATAACAACAATATAACTAGAACAATCACTACAATAGCATTGAAATGATATAAGAATAACAACATAAATAGAACTTTGATTCTGAAAGCAATGTTCACGGGCCTCTTCGAGGGGGAAACCTCTAGTTCAGTAGAGCTCTATTACAATAATATCCAAGCTAGGGCTCTCATACCCTCGACTCCTATTTATACTAAATATGTTTATCAAAAGAAGCATCTAAAGGAAGATCCTTCTAGAAGCAGAAGCTTCTATTAGGTCTTCTTACATTCAACTTATTCTATTTTATTGCAAGGCCTTATTAATATTGACCTTTATTACATCCAAATATATTGTTCTAACTATGTGCGGGTTAGGACCCTAACATGTCCTCCCCCTTAAAAACAACCTTGTCCTCAAGGCTTGAGATGTGGAAATTGCTGCAGAATGGTAGCTGGTTCCCAAGTGGCATCTACTGGAGTTGTATCTTTCCACTAGACTAACACTTCCTTGATGGTTCTCTGACGTAGGCAACACTCATGCTGGTCCAAAACTACCTATGGCTATAGCCAAATGGATCCTTCTTCGGCTAACTCGGGAAGGTTGGTTTGAATTTGGCACTTAGTTCCAATCACCTTCTTTAAGCATGAAACATGAAAAACATGATGTAGCTTCGAATGAATGGTAAAAACTAACTGATAGGCTACTTGTACCACACACTTGAGAATGGTATAAGGACCATAAAATTTGGGCACTAGCTTTTGACAATGCTCGGACTTGAGGGAAGTTTTCTTGTAAGGTTGTTGTCGAAGAAACACTTGATCCCCTTCTGCAAATTGACGTTTAGAGCGACCTTGATATGCTTGTTGCTTCATGCGATTTTGTGCCATGAACAAATTCTCTTTGAGGGTACAGAGAATAGCCTCTCGAACTGTAAGTGTTTGGCCAACTGCCTGGACCTTCGAGACACCAGGTAAGTATGAGAGAACTGAAGGTGGCTTCTGTCCATATACTGTTTCAAAATGAGTCATGTGTAGCTGTGTGGTATGAAGTGTTGTACCACCATTCAGTTAGGGGTAATCATTGAGCCCACTGATTTTGCTTTTCCGAGGCAAAAAACCTCAAATATGTTTCCAAACACTTGTTGACAAATTCCGTTTGACCATCATTCTGGGGATGATAAGTTGTGCTGAGGTGCAATTGGGTGCCTTGTAGCTTGAACAATTCTTGCCAAAAATTTCTTGTGAAAGTTGGGTCACGATCAGAAACAATAGAGTGCAGCATGCCATGAAGCCCTAAGACCTGATCCATGAAAATTTGAGCCACCGTGGATGTTGTAAATGGGTGTTGAAGAGCGCATAAATGAGCATACTTGGAAAGGCGATCAACAATCACCATGATGACTTATTTATTTCCCGATTTGGGTAAGTCAGTAATAAAATCCATAGAGATATCCTTCCAAATAGCAGGTGGAATCGGAAGCGATTATAGTGTTCTCAGAGATTTGACTGTTTCTCCCTTGTTGAATTGACACACATCACATTCAACGACAAAATTACAAATGTCCTGTTTCATACCATCCCATAAAAAAGAACGTTTGACCCTGTCATAGGTTTTGGTGAACTCGGAGTACCCCGCTATGGATGTAGCATGAAGCTTAGAAAGTACTGTGGATTTAAGCTTTGATTGTTTACTTAAATACAAACGACCTTTGTATTGAAGCTCATCATGGAGCCAAGAGTACCCTGGGGAAGCTGGAGCATTGGATTGCAATTGTTGGATCAGATGTGAACTTTTGGGATCTTGTAGCCATTCCTGGCGAACAACTTGGAGCCAATTTGGTACAATGAAGAAAAGAGAAAAAAAGGGACCCTTCATCTTCATATTTTTGGGAAAGTGCATCCGCAACCACATTGTCTTTTCCTTTCTTGTAAATGGTCTCATAATCATATCCAAAGAGCTTAGTCACCCATTTTTGTTTCTCCGGTGAGGAAATGCATTGTTCGAGAAAATACTTGAGGCTTTGATGGTCTGTCTTAATTTGGAAATGTTTCCCCAATAGATAAGGGTGCCAGAGATCAATGACATGTAAAATAGCCAAAATTTCCTTTTCATAGATTGATTTGCCCAGATTTCTTTCAGATAGTTTATTTCTGGTAAAGGCCAAAGTTCGACCCTCTTGCATAAGGACAACACCAATTCCTTTCCTTGAGGCATCACATTCTAACATAAAGGTCTTTGTGAAACCAGGAAGGGCAAGGATTGGAGTGGTGCACATGGCCATCTTCAAGGTTTGAAAATCTTGAGCAATGACTGAAGTCCAAGTTAAAGAGTTCTTTTTTAGGAGATAAGTGAGAGGTGCTGCAATCTTTCCATAATTCTTAACAAACTTGCGATAATACCCTATTAAGCCCAGAAATCCATGCAATATCTTGAGAGTCTTTGGGTGAGGCCAGTCTTTCATAGATTCAATCCTTTTAGGATCCACCCTGATGCCATCCTTTCCAATCAGATGACCCAAGTATTCTACTTCTGAGGCACCAAAAGCACATTTAGACTGTTTTAGGAAAAGTTGGTGCTGAGAAAGTAGATGGAGAACTTGATACGCATGAGAAAGATGGCTTGTCCAGGTTTTACTATAGATGAGGATATCATCAAAGAAAACTAAGACAAAATGGCAGAGAAAAGGAAGGAAGACATGATTCATGAGGCTTTGGAAGGTGGAGGGGGAATTACACAAGCCAAAGGGCATGAAAAAAAACTCATAGTGGCCCTCATGAGTTCTAAATGAAGTCTTGGGAATGTCTGCCTCTTTCATATGTATCTGGTGGTAGCCTGAACGAAGATCAAGTTTATTAAAGAATTTGGTGCTACTCAATTCATCTAGGCAGTCATCAATGACATGAATGGGAAATTTGTCTTTAATGGTAAGTTTATTGAGGGCACATAAGTCAGGACATGTTCACCAAGAACCTTATTTCTTCAGGAGCATGACCACAGGAGAAGAGTAGGGGCTTGTACTAGGGTGGATAACACTTGCATTAAGGAGTTCCTGTACCATTTTCTCAATTTCATTTTTTTGGGAAAAAGGGGTGACGTTACGGACGAATATTGGGAGGAAGGCTTCCATGTAAAAGGGGAATGGAATGATCATGAACACCATGGGAAGGAGGGATTCCTTGGGGAGTGGAAAATACCAATTGATGTTCAGAAAGGATGGCTTGGAGGTCTTGCGGCACCGAGGGTGTCTCTATTGCTTGTATGGAATGGAGTTGGGCAATAACACCAGAATGACCTTTTTTGAACAGATTTTCCATGCGATGGGAACTAATGATCTCAAGTGAACTGACAGTGATGCCTTGGAACTTATATTTGTGGCCCTCCTGGTCGAATTGCATGGTTAAGTCCTTAAAATCCATGAGAATGGGACCCAAATTCCTTAGCCAGTATGCACCCAACACAATGTCACAACCGTCCATGTCGATAGAAAACATATGAGATTTCAGGTGGTAGTCAAACATTTGGAGACACACATTTTCAAAATTCCCTCCACATTTCATGGAACCACCATTGACAATCATGATTTGGAAATTATTGACGACATGGATTTAGCAATGAGTTTCTTGGGCAATGCGGCTATGAATAAAATTATGGGTGCTTCCACTATCAACTAGAATGATGACCTTCCAATGCTTGAATTAACCGATTAGCTTGAGGGTTTGGGAAGCAGAGAAGCTAGTGAGAGCATTGAGGGAAATGGCTGGTTCTACTTCAGGAGGGTCTGAGGGAGGGGTTATGTCAGTGGTTTCAAGTGACTCAGACACAAGGGGAGTTTCAACATCCTCCTCCAAAATATCCTCGGAGATGGCCATAAAAATATTTTGTTCATTACACTTGTGGCCCAAGAAATATTTGTCATCACAATTATAACAAAGGCCTTTGAGTTGGCATTCATCCATTTCATCCCTGGTCAATTTTTGGATCTTTAGTGGAGCAGAGGGAGCAGTGGGATTTATTGGTTTAGGGTGAGGGATAAAGGAGGGTTTTCAGTTTTGAGAAGATACAACCTGTTGTGATTCTTTATCTATTTTAGTAGCCTCCACCCAACTCTGAGGCTGAGCCATGAGGACATGGGTCCGAATCTCATCCTTGAGGCCACTGATAAAACACTCTTGGAAAAAGGCATCAGACATGCCCTCTGTCCGAAAAGACAGGTGCTCAAAGGAAACTATAAAGTCTTCCACTATTCTTGATTGTTTCAACTTTGTCAAATGACCCAAATGGTTGGTGTCAGTGTCAAAGCGTTCATAAATCTTTTCCACAAAGTGTGTCCAAGCAATATACCCTTGACGATAATTTTTTCTCCATTGTCACAATTGCCAACGTTCTTTATCTATATGGAGAACACCATACCAAAGTTTGGCCAAGTCATATGTATTGCTGTATAAAGAGAAATAATGTTCCATTTGGGTTACCCAACCAGTGGGGTCCGAGCCATCAAATTTGGTCACATCCACCCGCGAAAGGCATAGGTCACGTTGAAAGTGATGGTGCTGAAAGTTCTGGGAATGAGAGGAATTTTGACCTTCAGTATGTGGAGGTGAGTTAGAGGAAGGGTGATCTGTAGGAATCTGAAGCTTGGTGCAGAGTGACGGAAAGACAGATTCAAGCTGGGTGGTCAGGTCTTGTTTGATTTCCACCATTGAGGACTGCATGGTTGTATTGATGGCAACAACATTGACACTGAGTTGTTTCACTTCTTGTTGGGTCTCGGCGAGACTAGATTGTAAGGTATTGAAGTGAGCTTCCAAGTCTTGGCTACGAGTATGGCCCATGAGGATGAGGGAACCGAAAAGGGGTGGGTGGGGTCAATTTTTTTTTATGAAAAATGATATGTATGAATGTGATAAGGGAGAAGAGATGAATCCAATGGAATAGGTCTCAAATAATGGTGAAAAAAATTTCAAACTTTTTTTTTTTTTTACACCACTAGAGTTAAACTTCGATCTAAAGAATACTGTAGTGATGAAATGCCCAAATGCTTAACCCGAAAGAAATGTGTATTGATTTGGCAACCTAAACACAGTTGCACGACAATAGATCTTGTCTATTTTAATTTGTTTATGTT
>JASDQU010306968.1:4181-26096 GCA_032191745.1 Picea mariana | reverse complement strand
GTATTCAAGGGTTCTACAAACAAGGGTTTGCCCTGTGCTATAGCTCTCTGATATATGTTTGGGGTCCAACAATAGTACTCGGCCCAATATCTCAGGGCACTAACTAAGGAGGATAGATTGTACCCTTAGCTATACTACTCGACTACCAAAGTACTAGAGAGTATCTTCCCAAGTGCTGTTCTCGGTGGCACTATAGCAGTCAAGCGATCGATCGGTTTATCTAAAGAGGGATTTAGGTAATCTAGGTTGATCCGTACACATGTGTTGTCTGATGCGCTACCACTCGAAGGGGTACCAACATGGGTTACAAGGGTGGCCAACAGATGTGCACTTAAGTACCACTTGTATTTCCTGTGTGTATGAATCCCTCAACCATGGGTTTATGCACATAACGACGGATCTCTATGGCTTAAAGACGCCATAATACGTCTCTACCTTGAAAAAAAATTTAACCCACACTTTCTACCGAGGAAAGTGATCTGATACCACTTGTAATATACCAGATATAAAAAGTATGCAGAACAGAAATAAAATGCTAGAAATGGCAGAATAACAACAATATAACTAGAACAATCACCACAATAACACTGAAATGATATAAGAATAACAACATAAATAACACTTTGATTCTAAAAGCAATGTTCACAGGCCTCTTCGAGGGGGAAACCTCCAGTTGAGCAGAGCTCTATTACAATAATATCCAAGATAGGGTTCTCATACCCTCGACTCCTATTTACACTAAATATGTTTATCAAAAGAAGCATCTAGAGGAAGATCCTTCTAGAAGCGGAAGCTTCTATTAGGTCTTATTACATTCAACTTATTCTATTTTATTGCAAGGCATTATTAATGTTGACCTTTATTACATCCGAATATATTATTCTACCTATGTGCGGGTTAGTACCCTAACACTTCTTGTGTTAGGACTGTGCCAATACCAGTTCCTGAAGCATCAAATTCCACAACAAAAGTTTTTTTAAAGTCAGGGGTGGCTAAGACAGGGGTAGTGCATATGCACTACTTTGAATATGAGAAATATTGTTCTACTGTCGGTGTCCAATGGAATGCATTCTTCTTAAGAAGGTCCATCAATGGCTTGGCAATTTTGCCATTATGGTGGACAAACTTCCTGTAGTATCCCGTGAGCCCCAAGAAACCCCAAAGGAGTTTCAAGTTTGTGGGTCTTGGCCAATCCTGCATAGCTTGAATATTCTTGGGATCCAATCTTACCCCTTAAAAACCCACAATGTGTCCAAAGTATTATACCTCATTTTCCCCAAAAGAACACTTAGAATTTTTGACAAACAATTGATTATACTGTAATAATTGGAGTACTTTGTCGATATGGTGGAGATGGGCCTCCCAAGTGCGGCTGTAAATGAGGATGTCATCGAAGAAGACTACAAAAAACTTCCAGAGGTAAGGCTTCAATAGTGTATTCATGATACTTTGGAAGGTAGATGGGGCATTGCAGAGTCCAAAAGGCATTGCCAAGAATTCATAATGGCCTTTATGAGTTCAAAAAACAATCTTTGGAATATCTACTTCCTTCATCCTTATATGGTGATATCCAGAGCAAATGTCTAATTTGGTGATGAAACATGTTCCCTCAAGTTCATCCAATAGATAATCAATTACAGGAATGGGAAACTTATCCTTAATGGTCAATTTATTAAGGGCTCGAAAATCTGGACACATGCGCCACAAACCTTCTTTTTTCATGACCATCACAGCAGGGGATGAATATGGGATGGTACTTGGGTGAATGACCCCTGCCTCCAACAATTCTTGTACTATTTTTTTCATTTCATTTTTTTGAGCAAATGGATACCTGTATGGGCGCACATTGGGGGGATGACTTCCTGGAAGGAGAGGGATGTTGTGATCATGCTCACCCCGAGAGGGGGATAATTCTTTTGGCATCTCAAAGACCCTGTGGTGCTTGTCCAAGTCTATTTGCAGATCAGGATAAACTACGGGAGATCATGGATCACTGACTTGGATAGCATTAAGTTGAGAAATCACACCATGGTGGCCCTTCTTTAGGAGTTTCTCCATCTTGTGAGAACTGATAATTTCTGGAGAGACAACTTGCAGGACTTGGAGGGTATAGCTGTGAACATCTTGAGTGAATCTCATATATAAATCCTGATAATCCATGGTAATTGGTCCCAAAGTGAAAATCCATTCAACCCCCAAGACAATATCGCAACCTCCCATGGATATGGAAAACATGTGAGTCTTCAAGTGATAATCCCCCATTTGTAGTTTGACATTCTCACATTGGCCCCCACATTTCATGGTACCACCATTAGCTATGAAGATTTGAAAACTATAAACTGGGTGAACAAAGCAGTTGATATACTCAACGACCCTGTGATGAATAAAATTATGGGTGCTACCATTGTCAATCAACACCACTACCTATCGATGTTTGATGTAACCCTTGATTTTTAAGGTATGTGGAGCAGAAATACCCACGAGGGAATGGAGAGATATGAAAGGTTCCTCCGGTTCCACAAGAAATTTGATAGGATCTAGGATGGGGAAAGTGGGTTGTGTGTCCTCTGAATCGGTGGCATCACTTGTTAAGATGCCCTCTATAGGGGTGGCTTCTGACCCATCAATTTGGAAGAAATTTTGTTCATTACATTTATGGCCCAACACATACTTTTCATCACAATAATAACAAAGGCCTTTCTTCCTTCGTTCAACCATTTCTGTTGGAGATACCATTTGGACTTTCAAATTCTGGTTAGGAGTAGGGGAGGCCCCTAGATGAGGGTGGTTAGAAACTGCATAACAAAGGGGGGAAACATGCAGAATGGTCTCAACCTCCAATGCTAATTTGCACACCCGTATCATGTAAAAAGATGGTGCATACAAACATGAACCCAATTGGCATATTTTAAGCCACTAATGAAGCATTCAAGAAATAACTCATCAGATAAGGCTTCAATTCTGATAGCCAACTATTCAAAGGTGGTGATGAAATATTCTATTGACCTTGTTTGTTTCATCTTGGTGAGTTGGCACAAAAAATGAGATTCCCTATCAAAAAAAGCACAAACTTCTTTGGTGAACATATTCCAAGTTGGGTGTCCTGGATAACATTTCTTCTGTCATTGCCACCATTGCCAACATTCTTGATCCAGGTACAGAACCCCCACATGGAGTTTGGTCTCATCATCTCGAATATCATGAAGAGAGAAGTAGTGTTCCATTTGAGATACCCAACCAATTGGGTCTAATCCATCAAATTTATGCATCTCCACATTGGGTACCTTATTCCAGTGATTGGGGGAACCCTATGGAGAGTGGGAAAGAGGGGTATTCTCATAGTGGGAAGAATGAGAAGCCTCTAATTGGTATTCAAGGTGCTTTCCTTTGACGTGCCACAAAATGGCACAGATGTCCTAGGAGAGGGTTTCCATGTTTTGATCAAGGGAGTCCATGCACTGTGACAAGGTCTGGTCTATGGAGTTGATGCACTCGGTTAGGTATTTGACCCTAGTGTCCAACTCTTTGAGGGTATGAGAGCGAGTGATAGGGGCCATTGTGAAAGATTGTGGAGAGTGATATTGTTGGTTGTGGAGAATGATTATCTTCTTGATTCAAAGGTCTTGTTTTCAACCGCGTTTGGACCCCATTTCCTGATTTGGGGGGGGGTGTGGGGGGGATTACCCCCCCCGCCACATTTTTCTCCAAGGGGTTATATTTGGAGCCCCCCGCTAGAAGGGGATTTAGGGGAAGCACTCCCAAAGAGAAGTTTTGGGAAAAATTGCCTTGTAAAATATTGTAATTGCATAGCCAATATGAACCATTCATTGTAAGGTTGTAGATCTGACGATAGAATTTATGTTAGGGTTTTTTCCCTTGAAGAAAACCCTCTTTTATGAGGGAATTGTATTGTGGTTGTGTGTGATGGTGAATATTGTATTCTGAGAGAGGATACTGTGAGAGAAATAAGATGAAGTTACAACGGGTGTGCTGTAGGTTGTATCCCTTCATTAGATGGATAATAATAAAGGAAGGACCTGACAATTTCTTTGGTGGACGTAGCCCACACTGGGTGAACCATGTATATCTGTGTCTCTATTTTATTGTGTATCTTCTATGTTTTATTTCCGCATTTGTTTTATTTTATTTCTCCAGGATCTTGTTTTTCTAACATATACCTCCACGAGCAACACATGATAAGGATTCTTGTGGGATAGGTGTAAAATCAGGGTGGTTGGCAGGGGAAAGCAGGTCCACGGAAAAAGAGGCTAAAAATTGATAGGCATCGCTACAATCAGGACAAAAATAGGAATCTAATGGTAAAGGTCCCAAATCAGGTTGTCGGGAAGGAGGTTGGGACCGCAAGAAAAAAAAAATGTAAAAATGATAGGTATCACAATGACCAGGATAAAAAGAGGAATCCAATGGGATAGGTCTCAAATAATGGTGTGGGCAAGCCTCATAATCTTTTTTTTTACTCCCATGGAATTTATAATCTGGTATGAATAATAATGCAGTGGCGAAGTGTTCAAATTTGTAACAAGAATAAATGTGTAGTAATTTTGTAACCCAAATGCAGGAGGGAAGGTTGCACAACAATAGATCTTTTCTGTTCCATTTTTGTCTTGTTTTCGTCCCAAGGGTTAAGGTGTTTAGGGTTTCTAAAGGCAAGGGTTTTCCCTATGCTATAGCTCTTTGATATACATGTGGGGTTGAACAATAATATTCGGCCCAATATCTCAGGGAACCAACTAAGGAGGTTAGACCATACCCTTATATATACTACCCGATTACCCATGTACTATAGAGTATCTTCCTGAGTGTTGTTCTCGGTGGCACTATTGTAGTCATGCGACCGATCAGTTTATCTATGAAGGTCTTCAATATATCTAGGCCAATTCCTATACATGTGCTTTTTGATGTGGTACCACTCGAAGGGGTACCAACATGTGTTACAAGGGTGGCCAACAATGTGCTCTTAAGAACCACGTGTAGTTCCTATGTGTATGCTTCCCCGACTGCAAATTTATGCTTTGAACGACAAATCATTGTAGCTTTAAGACGTTGTAATACGTCTCTACCCTAAAAAAAAATTACCCATAGTTCTTTCCTAGGAAAGAGCTCTGATACCACTTGTAAGGTACCATATCTAATATATCAAACTAAAAACAAAAATACTGCAAAAAATACCATGGAACAACAAAAATAGAGAACCACAACCAAATAATGATACCTTTATTGATAGGAAGTTGAGTTCACTTGCCTCTTTGAGGGGGAAACCTCCAACAGAGAAACACTCTTTTAAAATAATTCTCCAGACACCTTTCTCATACCTCATTCTCTTATTTATACTAGTTCTACCTTTTAAAGAACATTCTAGAGGAAGATCCTTCTAGAAGCGAAAGCTTCTATTAGGTCTTCTTACATTGACTTGTTCACATTTATTTAATAGGCCTTATTAACTAACTTCGACCTTTATTACATGGAAAATATATATTACTCTAGCTAATAACTAACTAAGAGGGGTTAGGATCAGATCCTAACATAACCACTCCCCCCATGAAGGGTGCTACTAGTAGTACTGCTTTTTGAAATATAGGTAAAAATAGACACTGAATGCGACCTCTAAAAAAATGAGAACTCCGACGAATTCTTGTTAAGTTGGTAACTTTGTTAGAATAGAAATAAATATCCCAAAGAGAAGTCCAGAGAGATCAACATATTCAAGGGGCTTCCTCACAGGTTCTTCGTAAAAAAATTTCAATGGGTAATGGATTATTGTTTCATTCTTTCATAAATTTGCTATTCTAGTTTGTTATTTTTGCTACATTTTGTTTCCTTCCATCTGAATAGCATAGATATGAAGAAGAGCATGTCGATTCAAATCACGGGTTTCTAGTTTTTCTTTGTTATTGTCTATAATTTTGAAGCAACCATTAGATTTGTAGATATGCTAACCTTTGTCACAAATTTACACCAACATAATAGCGACTCCACCGGGGATCTGAGCCATTCTAATCATCCTTAATTGTGGGTGTATGGATAAATATCTTTTCCCTTCTTTTCATTTGATTTTTTTGAGTTTTTTTGGGGATTTTTAGGTTGTTGTTGCTTTCTGGTTCACGTTTTCAGGAAATAGGTGTCGGAAACCCTTTAGGTTTCCCGCAGAGCCAAGCTCACGACTATTAAGGATCCAACACAGGAATAGGGGAAGTAAGTGTATTGAAAAACACACTATTTGGAGCCAATATCTACATTGGCTAATGTAGGAAAGATGCAAATTTTGCAAGGTCAACACACTTAACTAGGTGAGTTTCTGCATTGGCTCAGGAAACTTAGTTTCTCAATCTTTAGGGTTTGTTTTCGGCTCTCTGATTTTCTTTTAGGGCATGTAGGTTGGTTTTAAATTCTCTTGTTGTACGTTCAAGTATCATATTCAAGAGATCTATAAGACTGAGGAACAAACCCCCTAGGGTTTTAGTATATTTCCCCCAATATATTTATTGAATATTTTGTTTTCTGGTTTTTGCTACAGTAGGTTGTAAATCAAACTTTTTGATTTTTGTTTAGTCATTTAGGCCTTTATTGTTTGCATTAATCATTGGTTGAAAAGAAAAAAAGAAAAATAAAAAGGGCATGCATCATTGATCTAGTATTAGTTGCATGAAGTAAACTATTTCTTTTCCAACATTCATTTTTTACTTTCTATTACAACTATAGGTGTATTTTATTTTTTGTTTTAGATTGCTTTGTTTTTCAAAATTGTATAATCTCTTAGTGAAAGAAAAAAAACTCATAGGACCTGACAATCAAATTATATACCACCTTTGTAAGCCTAAATCATGTTTCATTTAATTATCAATCTAGAGTTTGTAAACTTGTGAGATGTTGTGCACCATATGTGTATGCTTACAATTTCCTAGCTTGCACTGGCTTATTTAATATGCTTATAATAAATATAAATTGCATCGTTAACCTACGAAACATTGCGAAAATATAACACACCACTAAGTTATATCCTACTTTATCCACAAACGATGAAATATCATGTTGCATTCAATTATTCAATCCTCAAAATTTGAACCTTCTTGCAATAGTGCTCTGACAGGTGTATTTGGGATACAACTTAAAAAAGCCTTAATGAAATTAATTGCATGTAAATTAATCTAATTTCATTTTTTTTTTAAATTATAATTTGCTAAAATAAGAAATGTAGATCCTCAGGTCACAGTTAAGTGCTAAAGCATATGGCTTAGAATCTCCTATAACAAAACTCCGTTATGATTGTTTTCAATATATAATTCAATAATTTAAACAAAAGTTGAAATGAATTTGCAAAAAGAAAGCACATTTGCGAAAAATAAATAAAAGAAAATATATACTAATCAACTCTCTATTCTTCTAGAGAAGGCCCGTACTTTATAGAATAGAGAACTAATGCTAATTTACAACATAAGTAAATTAATCTAATTGCTGTAAACTAAACTAAACTACATAAATTAAAACTAGAATCTATATTAAAACAAGATCTCATGAAACCATGATTTTATTCCATCATAACTTGGACATTGTTCCAAGAGTCCCCCCTTAGAATGAAGAATAAACTCTTATTTATACATAAACTTTTTTTAAACTGAAATAACAAATATGAAATTCAGATCCACAAGTTTCTCATGTGGTTACGACCATTTGCTAAAAATCAACAACTAAAAATCAGCTCATAAATATCTTCAAGATATTTTCTAACAACTCATAACTAATCTCATTAAGAGCTCCAAGTTTCTTCCTTTATCCAATATGATTGATTAATGATCCCAAATCCATGGAATATCTTTAATTATTTAAGTGGACATTCAAATTTGATTGTATCGATCTGGAGCAAAAGTGAAATTTGTGCAGTTACAACAACTGCATGTTCCTATAATCACTAATAAACAATTGATTTATCTGAAAGTATGCTATAGGTTGTTGAGATTTTTTTATAGAGATGTTCATTTTGACCTGATGATGCTTTACACAAAAAATCATGAAAACCCACTTTGTATATCTTCTGATATGTATATGATTACAATATCCATTGTTCTTGTAACAACCAACAAACTAACCCATTTTTGAAAGATAAGTGAATATTTGTTATTTTTCTAATATTTGATCATAAATTCACATAAATATTAAAAAAAATGAGTTGGAAAATACCTTAAGCCTAATCCCAAATATAAATATTAAAATGGACTAATATAGAGTTACAAGTGCCAAAAGGGTGGAAAAAGGGATTAAAAATAAGGGGAAAAGGGTGCCAAAATATGTTGATTCTACAACTCAACATTTTCCTCCAACTAAATATGTTGCAAGTCCTCATGTAACCTTGTATTGCATTGAGCTTGTGTGATTAGTATTCTTCCTTTGGAAAAGTGAGCAGTAAGTTTTTTCCATTTGACTAAGAAAATATATCCTTGAAACCTTGAAGAGAAAACATTGTTAGAGTTGATCTTCCTGTGGTTGGTTTCTGTGTCACAACCACAAGTTTTGTAAGTGCTGGTTCTTGTGTAGCAACACTTACTTCCTGGAAATTTTCCCTTATGATGCAACAAGATATCTCACCCTTTTTAGTGGCTTTAATGTGAGTGTAAATAAAGAGAAGTGTTGCTCGAGTATACACCTTCACAGGTGTGTTGGGGTTCATATCATCTCATCAAGGAAGATTTTTATTAAATATCAACACTCTTGAAGTCTCAACCCTCTTCTACCAATAATACACTATATGTTGCTATGGGGTCCAGTTCATAAAATAATTCCTCAAACATATGAGGGTCTTCCACCTTTTCTTCCTATAAGGTATAACTGTTGCTCTGCCCTTAGAACATTATAAGTGACAGTTTCTTGCTAATTAGGTTGAAGGATGCTATGATAGTGCATCAATTCTTCTTTCAAACCTATAATAAAGTTGTCATCAAGCTTTTGTGGAAATATAGCCTTTCATTGGAATTTCTTGCTAATGTTATGAAATATCCTACCAAACTACCTTCAATCAATAAATAGAACTGTTACTTGATGCCTAATCTGCTGGTCATATTTTGAAAATAGTTTTGGCATTACAAACTTCTTTCACTCCCATACTTTGGATTATTGATTTTTTGTAACATGTGCTTAGAGGATGAGTTTCAGAGATGTCATAAGTATTCCTAGGACTAAGGTATGTAACCTTTCATTACTGCCAAATAGTGCCATGCTACAAGACTTCCTTACATCAGTGATACAAATAATGGTTTAGATGCTAGTCCACACAAAATCACTGTTGTAAATCATTTTTTTCTCTTCACGCAAAAGGTGTTGCCAATGGGGTTATTAATTTGTTGATTTAAAATGTTGTAACCCACTTCTTTTTCATTGCTCCACATTCTCTTGATAGACTTATGAAAATGTGTCACATGGTTGTCCAAACAATCACCATAAATAATTCACCTTTTGAAGTATTTTTGTTCTAATTTCTCTTGTTTGTAGCTGACTAATATTCATGTAGGTGACATAATTCTAAAAAAAACTGCTACATGCTTGATAAACAACCATTTTCTCTTAAATGCTAAACTAGATATTGGCAATTTTTGGTGAGCATATTTATTTCACCATGATGCCTCTGTCCACCAAAAATGAGGATGATCTAGTTCACGGATGTCGAGATATAAGAACATGTTTGTTAAAGGCGTTCCTCAACAAAAGTGTTGTAGATGTTCCGCCACAAACTTCTTTAGCCATTTTCTATCAAATTACAAACTAGTTTTCTGTGAAATTTTGCAAGCATACTTTTTCTAATTTATTGCTTCTCTTCTCCAAAAATTGCAGCCATCTAGCTCATGGATTGTAAGATATGCTCACATTATTTTCTGCACATTATATAAAAAAAAACAGCTTGCTGAAAATTACTATTAAAAACTCCTTTTTTTTTAATGTTTTGTGTCCTCTTGTCATTTCCTTGCTTCTTGTGATTCTTTGCCTTGTCATATTTCTTCTTCGATTTGTTCTTGAAATCACGGTCCTTCACAAAATTTGGAACTCTTCTTTAGTTTTGTTGTTGTCCATTAATGCACTGTAATTTCTGTGTTTGATCACCTTCCCACGACGTCTTTGTTTGGTGTTTTTGACATCTGAAAGATGCTGAAGCATCCACTAGATGTCTATAATGTCCTCCAAGTGTCAGATTCCATTTATGCTTTGTTCTAGTATTAAAATCAATGATGGTTACAAATTTCTGAACTTCTTGTAATAGGCAATTGTTAAGACTTTTTACTTTGACCAGCTTTTAATGACGTCAACGCTTGACCTTCCTAACACTTGGTAGATGCTGAAGCATCCTCAGGGTCTCTAGATCATCCTGAAGCATCCTCAGGGTCTCAGATTTATATGATGTCTTCTGCTAGTATGAAAACCGATGATGGTTACAAGTTCCTGAGGTTCTTGTAACAAGAAGATTCATATGTGGGAGAGACATACTATCACCATTTTTACACAAGAGAACCCTCCAAAGAGTAAAAAAGGTAGCATAAGAACTTGGGGTGTTAAAAGGTATGAATGTCCCCTTCAATCGAATGGCTTTTCCGTCCTCAGAAAAATGAAAAATAAGAAGGGCGTAGGAGAGCAATACAAATATCATAGTAGGCATAGGAAATTTTCCAAATACACTCCTATATCATTAAATGAATATGTGACTAAATACTTGAAATAAGAAACATAACTGCACCTACTTGTGAGGTCCATAATTAATATCTACAACATCATCCAAAGAGGCAAGAGACCTGAGATGGTAAACAACTTGGAACTTGTATAATGATGAATTGTAAATTGAGATATGGAGAAACAACCATTCGATGGAGCAACAATCTCTGAAAATATTTATACAAAAAGTAACTAAACTTGGAAATAATATTTGATTTTTATTTGCAAACCTTATCTTCCAACAAGTTGGTTTTCAAACAAGGTCTATTTAACTGCACCCAAAGGGTTTTCATGATAAGAAATTATTATGCCCAAGGAATTCTCGCCAACAACCTCGTTTTCAAGCACTACAAGGTGTGATGGCATATGAGAATGTTTTCACCATCAAATTTTATTTGAGGAAAGGAATATGACAGTGGGGTAACTCAACATTATAAGTGAGCCGAGAAACATTATTGCATGGGTTAGAAGTGGATGGATAATGAAGGTATGGAAATTTTGTGAAGGAAAGTAGGATGAATTTATGATGTGGTAGTAGTAGTGTCATGAAAAATATTTGTCTTTAATATTGACCACATAAACAAAGAAAATTTTCAACATGGATGTATTTTTGAGCTAGGAATAAGGAAATGCATGGGAATACCATGGTGAAATAGTAGGTAGAAATTGAATTGTGGATGTGGAAATAGAATTGGATTTCTCTTTGACATTGCTTTTCATTTTTTCTTCATATCATTTCTTCATTTGTTGTGGTCTCAATCCATTTGAAAAATTTTAGTGTTGTTGTCCAACAACTCTTGAACATTTCTGCAGCAAGCTCCAAGGATCTTGAGTTTCGAACATGGCTCAATCCTCAAGATTCAATATCACTTTCTTGGTGTGAATGTTTGGATATCATATCCTCCTTCATAGATATTCAAAATTTAATCTTTGAAACCACTTGTTCATAAATTGACATTGACCTTGTGAATCCTTTCGAGACCTTCAAAAACTTAATACTTGCTTGTAATAAAACATGAGATGATGGAAGAAGAAAGGTGTTTCATCTTTCTTTTTCTAGGAAATATGTTAAAAAATTACAAACAATGCATATAAAACAAATCCAAAGAAAGATAAACAAGGAAAAATGTGCTTTTTTACCTGCAAAGGATTGGTGGTTAGCCTCGACTACCCGATAGTATTTTGTAGATAAAATATTCATTTGATGTCCAATTGGAGTGATTCCAAAGACACATTAAATTGGACTCATAAGGATATTTCTAGTAGAAATTGATTTTAAAAGTGATCTTGAAATCATGTGTCAAACATACTGAGGAACATCATGCTTGACAAAGTTGTTTGTGAATTTCGGCTTAGACCAACAATTACTATTTCTAGCCCACATTTTTTCTTTAGATGACTGATTGACCAAATTCTAATTGTAAATTAAAGTATGTTCATGTAGGTATCTCCAGTAGAAACATGTTTAAAAACATAAAGAATTAATATGTCAAATCTGATGAGGAACAATTTGTAGGGTAGAGCTGTTTTTGATTTCTAATTTATACTAACAATGACCCTTTTTAGCATAGTTTTTTCATATGAGGTCTGATTAACATGATTCCAGTCGTATATTTAAGTAGAATCATGTATATATTCCCCCTAGAAATGTTTTTACAAATACTTTTATTTGATATCTCAAAACTACTGATGAACAATATAAGAGGCAAAGTTTAATAGTGATGTTTTTTTTATATGTAGTCACTAAATTGGGCACAACTTCTTTGTCCGACATCAAAATCAGGTGATTCAAGTTGACATGTAAACTAGATTCAAAGGTCTATCTCCTTAGAAATGGGTTTTTAAAATGACTTCATTTGACCCCTCAAATCATGACGGTCCCAAATTTGTTTTTAGGCAATTTATCAATTGACTTGCTACAAGAATATGAAACGCAATCATTTTCTCAAAAGTGTGATTATAGGTATATGAAATTTTTGGTGGCAGTGTTAATAATGATGTAATGAGTTCCTCTACCAAAATTATTCAAAACCAATTTTTAGATCTTGCAATAGGTCCTCATAAAAATTTTAGCAGTTTGATGAATTTGTAGAATTTTTTTTTTACTATCACTTTATTATGCTTAATTTCATTAATATGAAAATTTGGAAGAGAAGAAATTCAACAAAGTTTTGATGGAAATGCCAATTCATAAGCAAACAATATTTTTATTCCAATCGATTATTTTTTAAAACCAATGTTACCAAGTGAGAAAATCTTTCATGCAAATATAGTTAATCAAATACCTTATTAAAGCATGAGTTGTAAGAAAATAAATTGAAATTTAAACTCATGATTTATGTATCTTACCTTGAGCTATTTGACTATCCTTTGAGAAATATTCTGCATCCCCTTTTAGCTCCCAAAACTTTGCTTGTTTTCCTTCTCCTATAGATTTACTTGCCAATTGGTTAGTGGATGGGGTGGTTCTTATTGCACCACAAGTGGGAATAATTTGAGTAGTTCACCTAAATTTACTCATGCATGCCTAAAATATCATAATTTGAATTTAGTGAAATAGATATTCACTACATAATTTCATTTAATCTTACCGTCTCCATTCCTATGTTTTCAAAGTGCTYTTTATATGAACTAAGTTAAATGCAAACCACTGAGTATGAAATATCCTAGAGAATGTAGTTGATAGTCATATCCATACATCTTGATACCCGTGYCATCTAAAACTAATAAAAGAAGTACTATTGTGCCCTTGAAATATACTCGACAATGGTGCGAAAATAACAGTCAATCTATATACCACCTTTGCAAGCCTAAATCCTATTTGGTTTAACTATCAAATTATCTATCCAGAGTTTGTGAACTTGTGAGATGTCATGCAATGTATGTGCAATCTTACAATTTCCTAGCTTGCACTAGTTTATTTAATATGCTTCTAAGAAATAGAAATTGCATCGTCAACCTACAAAATGAAATGACATAATACGAAAATAAAACACACCACTAAGTTATATCCTACTTTATCCACAAATGTAGAAATATCATGCTGCATTAAGTTATTCAATCCTCGGAATTTGAACCTTCTTACAACAATGCTATGTTTGGTGTATTTGGGATACAACTTAAAAAAAATAAATGAATTTAATTGCATGTAAGTTAATCTAATTTCATTTTTTTTTTAATTATAAATGACTAAAACCATAAACGTAGATGCTCAAGTCATAGTTAAGTGCTAAACAATATGGCTTAGAATATCCTATAGCAAAACTCCAATAAGATCGTTTTCAATATATAATTCAAGAATTTAAACACACGCTGAAATGAATTTGTAAAGAGAAAACGTATTGGTGGAAAATAAAAAATATAAAAAAAAGGAAATCTACACTAATCAATTCTCTATCCTTTTGGAGCAGGCCCATACTCTATAGAATAGAGTACAAACACTAATCTGGAACATAACTAAATTAATCTAATTGTTGTAAACTAAACTAAACTACATAAACTAAAACTAGAATCTATATTAAAACAATATTTCATGAAACTATGATTTTGCTCCATCATAACTTGGACATTGTTCCAAGAATCCCCCCTTAGAACGAAGAAGGCACTCTTATTTATGCATAAACTTTCTTTGAAATTGAAATAACAAATATTAAATTCAAGTCCACAAGTTTCTCATGTGGTTACAACCATTTGCTAAAAAATATTCCTCCATCAAGGGTTCCAATATTTTTCCTTTATCCACGACCATTGATTAATGATCCCAAATCCATGGAATATCTTTAATTATTCAAGAGGAAATTCGAATTTGACCATATGGATTTGGAGCAAGAGAAAAATCCGCGCAGTTACAAGAACTATTTGTTCTGTAATCACTGATAAACAACTCATTTCTCCGAAACTACGATATGGGTTGTGGAGATTTTTCTTGGTTTGTTCACTTCGACCTGATGATGCTTCACACCAAAAATCACGAAAACCCATTTCATATATCTTCTGATATGGATCTAATTACAATATTTTTCTGTTCCTGTAATAACCAACAAACTAGCTTAGCTTTGAAAGATAAATAAAAATATGTTATTTTTCTAATATTTAATCATAAATTCACATAAAATACTAACATAAATGAGTTAGAAAACACCTTAAGCCTAATCCCACTTATAAGTATTAAAATGGACTAATACAGGGTTACGAGTGCCAAAAGGGTGGAAAAAGGGATTAAAAATAAGGGGAAAAGGGTGCCAAAAGATGTCAATTCTATGACTCAACAAGACCCCCAATATTTTGCTTGCCAATAAAGGTTTTTTTGTTGTGAAACTGATTGCTTGTGAGCCAAAAAATGAAACAGATAGTTTTTATTTTAAAATTTGAATATTTGCAAGTTTATTTCAGTTTTAAAAGTAATTTAGATAGAGGAAAAAAGTCATTTCATTTGAGTACTTTTCTTTGGTTATTTGTTTGCATGATTATTTAGATTTCAATTTAATTTTTATTTACAAAAAATTACATTTTTAGTTAGTCACACCATACCACACCTTAAAATTTATGCTTGGTTCATGACACCAAGCTTAACTTAGTAATTAGCCCTCTAATTTAACACACACTTAGGTCCACTTGGGCACCAAAAAGAATATTCTAGTTAGGTTAGAACATTGGGGTTATGAATCCAAATAATTCCCCTTTCACATCGAAACATAGAGGTTGACTATTAGGGAGAAAAAATATTTTCTATTGGACATGGTCCCATCCCACTTGGTAACATGCATGCTATTTTAGAGTGGATAATGCCAAGGTCTATACTAGAGGTTTGATTGAGACTCATTTCTCTTTCACTATTGAAGATCCCTAGACCACTTGATTTCAACTTGAAGGCAAGGTAACTTGTTACACACGCCTGTGAAGAGGTAGCTTAGTGGCCATTTTTAGGTATCTTTACCCAGGTGGCTCTTGTACGAAGGAGGTCACTTGAGACAGATTTATATGGCCTTTGGGACCTCTCACTACCCACTTCCCCATAGTTATAACAATCTCTTTCATACCTTCACTCAGCTATGCAGGGGACCTCATATCCCCCTGTTGTTAGTTGTTTGGAAGGCCCATATCCATAGACTAGGTTTTGATTGAGCGCATCTACTTTATATTATAGGCTAGAGTCTTTTCTCTTTATAGAAAAAAAATTCTTTAGTTAGGCTATATTTATTTTTTAGACACACTTAAAACCACTTGATGCACCACCTGAGCATGTAGTGTGTGTTGTTTGATCATTATTGGCTTATCTCATCACTTCATTCTATTTATCCTTTTGATTAACTTGTTTAATATTTAGGGTGATAATTACCTCAAGATATCATAGCTTCCCATAGGAGATATTTTCTTCCATTGCAATTCCTTTGACCAGAGTTCCCCATTAGACACACTATCTTCCTTTCTCGATGAAACAAGGTTCCCCACCCTATCCCACCCTTGGTTTCTACATTTTATGATTCAAAACCCCCCTTCCCATTATGGGGTGTTGGTAAATCAAATTATGGTCCCACTTCCACCTCCTTAGGTCCTTAATATTCATCCAACCCAATTTCTACCATGGCTAGAGATAATCTTGGAGTTAATGCTAACCAACCTGTTATGCCCTTCATGGAAAATTTAAATCTCCCTAATCTGATCAAGTTGATCAATGATCATATCCAACATGACTTCAATTGGCCCAATATGCCAAATAAAATTCCCTTTGACATCCCAAATTTTGAGGGTAAGCCTTGAGGGGATCCTTCCAACCATATCGTTTCCTTTCACTAGTGGTGTTCCTCCAATTATATAACGAAGGATTTGAATAGGTTGCGACTGTTTCAATGCACGTTGATGGGTGCTACCACCAAATGATACATAGACCAACTTGGTAAAACCCATGGAAACTTTGAGCCCATAACTAATGTTTTCCTCACCTTATTCCAATTCCTAATATGCCATGACATGGGGATAAAAATATTGACTAATTTCTATCAAACCACTTCCACTCACATCTTAGATCACATCCACGAGTGGCATATAAAACAAGGCTTATGGAAAGTTTATATCTGTGATTATTTCCTCATGGAATGGTTCCTAAAGTCCCGTCATCCTCCCATTTCAAAGGATGTAGCCATGAATCTACCCAGGAATGAGGAAGAAGCTATACAAAAGCCCAGTAGTATGATATGATCTATGCACAATCAAGGTATATATATATCATCCTTCCTGATTCCCCTCGCTTTCATTTATATGAATTTTCTGCACCAAGGGAATCCCATGTGGTCGATAGACTTATCGTATCTATGTCTCATACCTATTCACATCCTACTCCTCTCAAACCTAGTGGATATGGTCACACTTATGGTGGGGTTAGAACTTCATACCCTAAACCTTATGTGGGATATCCTTCAACACCTTATGGGTATCCTAATCCCCTCATGATTCTCCATGCTTTTCATCTTATATGGGCACTAGTACCTCGTACTCCACACCCCATGCACATCAACATATACATGTACCTTCTTGTAACAACTCTTCTTATGGCAGGGCTACTGTGAACCCCTATTACCCCTTTCTCGACCCACTGCTATCTATTTTGGTCCTTCCAACAATGGTACCCCAAAACCTTGTTGATCAACCTACACCCTTTCCACAAGGGAAAGAGTATGCATAACAAACTACTCCCAATCCCCCTAATCAGAATAAGAAGAAGAACAAAGGGAAGGGTAAGTAGAATAACCAAAATTAGGGGAACCAAAATCCAAAACCTAATACTAATTCCAGGGGTAATAAACCTGCCACAACCCAATGTCAAGGTAAAAATCCCCAACCTAAGTAGGGGAAGAATCAAAACCTTTGTACTAATAAACCTTGTGCTAGTTGTGGTGTCTACAAACACTATACCCATGAATTTCTCTTGTTACCTGAAATGCATTATATGTGGGATGTAGCCGAGGATGACAAGCATGATAATAGTCAACCTACCCCACCATCCTCGTCACAACTAGTTGTGTTGAGAAATCCTTTTCCAACACAAGGATTTGTGTCCACCATAGAAGCCACTCCTTCTGGACCACCCCTCACTTCCACCAGTCCTTGGAATGGGAATTAATAGATACTTTACTTAGATTCAACTGATGTCAACCTCACCACTCAATCTCACCAGTATGGTAGGCCTCTTGAAGGACAACCTACTGAGTCTTCTAATCCCCCTCTATCCAATAATGGACCTTTACAAATTCCTCTCCCAAGTGCAGAATCTAGACTTATCTCCTAAGATACCGAAGGTTCCATTAAGGAAAAATGCCTCCAAATCCCATTCACGGACAACTCACAACTATAACATAGTATATGACTTAGCTCAATCCCTTGTAGAAATGTCATCCCTTGAAGTTCTCTAGACATTTCCTTCACAACGAAAGGATTTACTATTTTCTTTGGGTATAGTTGATCTATCAGATGACATGATGATTACCTTTGATACTAACAAGATTGAAACTTTTTTATTACCACCTTCAGTGGCCTTTCAAATTCTAGTGTCCATAAAAAATTCCATCATTAACCACTACAATGTTGATGAAGATGCATCCACATGCATCATGTAGGCCCAAGTATGAAATAAGTTAGGCTCCCCAAAACTCATCCCATCTATGATCTCCCTTTGTGCATATGATCGATGACCCTCTAATCCTGAAGCAATTTTTCAGAATTGTCCCATCCAACTGGGAGGAAAGGAAGACTGTATTGATATTGGATTTATATATGCCCCTTTGGACTATAAAATTCTTCTAGGTTGAATCTTAATGTATTCCATGAAGGTATTTTCCTCTTCGATCTTTCCTAAGATGATATTCACTCATAATGAGAAATTCGTCACCATAGATCAATTGACCTACCATGATCCTCAAGCACAAATTCATCCTGACCACGTGGTGTCTTCCTTCGATGGAAGCCAAACAATTCCGTCTCTTTCATACATTAGTGTTGGAGTACACAAAGACTTGACATTACTTGGTGCATATTACGAGCCTCCCCCCATAGTTACCCACCCCAGTTCATCTAATTTCTATATGGTGTTATCATCTCATAGGCTAGTAGTACCACCTCTACAATCATTGATTGGACCATCAATTCTGGTATCTTCAATTCCACCACTTGTAGGGAATTCTCATCTGCATTACCCCTTTGTCTAGGCCCCTTTCATATTTTTGTCTCTCAGAATAATAAGTATCCCTATCATGGTCACATTGAATTTTACTGACCTCACATTAGGGATCTTGGTTTGGTACTTGGATCCCCCTCCTACTCCTCTTCCACCCTATGTGCCAACTTTGTATTTGGCTAGGAATCATGTTCAACCAACACCAATGACCCCCATAGCCCTTAAGGAACCTATGAAATCCCCAACTCAACCAACACGGGTTGGGAAAGGAATTGGTGAAGAGGAAAAATACAAAAATAAGGGGGGCACAAAGAATCCTAAAAAAGCTATGGCCACCTAAAACATAGCATCTAGGGCCATACCTCCATGTGCCTTATGTGATATATCTAGTCATGCTACTGGCAATTTTCCTATGCTCCTTGCACTAAATTTACTTTATAACGTTGATGATTTACAACCAAATTCTTGCAAACAAATCACCCATGTGGTTTTTGTGATACCTATGGCCATTATTCTCATCATTGTCCTAGAATAACCTAGTTTTGTGATGCCCTTGACATCATTCATCAGTTGGATTCCACTCATGATGAAGCCCCAACCCTAGTAGTAAAGGACCCCTCTCTCAAGCGTGAAAATTTTTCCAAGCCAATAATCAACCGATCATTGAGATTGCCCCCATTGAAGTGAAAATCGATGATAATTCAATGCGAATTATCTACCTATCATTCTAGCCTATCTATATGACCTCAATGCTCATTCCAAGAAAAGGTTGCAACACTAAGAAGAGTTTTGAACTATCTTCCTTACACTTCATAAGTATAGCATACGATTGAACCCCCTCAAGTGTGTCTTCTTTGTTCCCATGGGTTGGCTTTTGGGATTCATTTTCTCCAAATCCAACATCACCATCAATCCTCTTAAGGTTCAAGCCATTTTTGAACTTCCTCTTCCTCACAAATTACGCCAATTGCAAAGCCTATAGGGGAAGTCCAATTTAGTATGTTGGTTTATCCCAGACTATGCCATCACTGCCCATGGGTTCTTGCATTTATTACATTTTGATATCCCATTTGTATGGAATGATCAAGCTCAACAATCCTTTGATGCACTAAAAAGGGTACCCACATCAACACTTTTTATTAGTACCCATGAATTTTAAAATGACTTCATCCTCTACATTTCCGCTTCACACTTTGCTATTTCTAGAGTCTTAGTTCATGATGGTCTCAATGGATGTGAGAATTTCATTTATTCTGTGAGTAAGAACCTATATGAACCCTATTTTTCCTATTCATATAACAATGATTTGGCCTTGGCTATTTTCTTCTCTATCCAGAAGTTATGTCATTACATCTTGATGCATAAAAGCAAGGTATTTACCTACACTAACCCTATTTCCTTCCTATTGATTCAGAGGGTCATCGATGGGATGTATTCTCATTGGATCATCCTTTAGGAGTTTGACTTAGTGTTTGTGACCCCTAAGAATAAGAAAGTCTTATCCCTCGCTGAGTTTATTTTTGAATTCCCAATTGGTGTGACTGACCCACCCTTGAAGGATGACCTTCTAGATGAACACTTGTTCACCATATCCATTGATTATCCTTGGTATGGTGAAATAATCAGTTACTTGAAATCCTATAAGTTTGTTCCCTACTTGACCTGAGATGATCGATGAGGTAATTTCCTTCAAGCGCCTCGCTATCTCCTCATTGAAGACTATATTTATTGTCGGGGAGATGATAACTTGTTTCATTATTGTCTAAACCATGAGGAAGTAGAATAGGTATTGAATGGTTTCCATAACAACTCTTATGGTGGTCACCTTTCAAGGATGACCACTGCCCAAAAAATCATGTGCGCAAGTTATTTTTGGCCTACTCTTTTCACTGAATGTATACATGAAGTTAAACATTGTACTAACTATCAACTCTTTTCCCCCAAGGAACAAACCCCACCGGCCTTGTTGCACCATGTTATCATAGCTGGTCCATTTTGTAAATGAGCCATTGAATTCGTGGATTTTAACCCACCTTATTTCGACATTCATAAATACATCATTGTGGCTATCAACTATTTCACTAAATGGGTTGAATCCATGCCAACATTCAACAATACCTTGGCTACTACAACTTGCTTTTTCTTTAACCACATGATTTCTTGATTTGGTGTCCTAAAGAAATTGGTATTTGACCATGGCCAACACTTTGAAGATCAAATATGGGATGAACTTGCATCCATGTCGGGTTTCAAGCAATAGAACTCTTCCTCATACTATCAATAGGGGAATGGACAAATTGATGTCGTCAATAAAATCCTAAAAACCATGCTGCAACAGATAATTGATAAGCACAAAATCAATTGGCACTACATTCTCATCCCAACCTTATGGACCTATAGGAATTCTGCTAAAACTTCCATGGGATTCACACCCTTTCATGTCGTCCACAATGTGGAAGCAATTCTTTCGATTAAGTGCCAGATCTGCTCCTTTAATTTGGCCATTTAACTTCTCCCTGACACTACTCCATTAGAGAAGAGACTGGTGTTGGAGTGCACCAATGAAGACTACCATGTCACATTGCAAACCATCAAAGTAGCTATAAAGTGCACCAAATCCTATTATGACTAAAAGGTCCACCCTAGTGTTTTTCATGAAGGTGATCTAGTCCTGGTGTATGAATAATCCCATGACATATTAGGTTAGGGAAAATTTGAACCTTTATGGAAGGGCCCTTACATTGTCAAACAATGTATGGGTAAGGGGGCATAAACATAATCTGCTCAGTGTAAGTCAAATGTAGATGGGCTGAAACATAATCTTCTTGTAGATGGGCTAAAACATAATCTGCTCAGTGTAAGTCAAATGTGTGACAGAGGATGTGAAGTGGTGTTCACGTCCAAGGACTGCAAGATAAATTATATAAACTCAGGACAAGTGGTGGCCAAAGGCATAAGGAAAGAAAATAATGTATATGTGCTGAAAGAAGATAGAGAAGAGTGTCATCTAAGAAAACATGATGAAAGCTGGTTAT
>JASDQU010306967.1:108259-127861 GCA_032191745.1 Picea mariana | reverse complement strand
GAGTTTCACTTCCGTTACCTTTGAGTAAACAACAGCTCTTAAAAACATTGCGTAATCTTAAAATTTATCTAGTAACTCTTTTCTAGGGCTCTTTTACACCAACATTTAGCTAGGCTAGTGCTTTGGAGTAGGAAGAGAGATACACTCTCCAAAAGCTCAAAACACACAATAGCATTTTGAGTTAGGGTGTGTTAAATTCCATTTGCAACAAATTGTCCTGGGAAGCCCTTCTAACACAAGGGTCAAGCACTAGGTCGCATTGGTGTTGGCAGAGTTACTCACCCTGCTTTGTTGACATCAGTGTAGAGATTGCATGTATTATGGGGTCACTCGAAGGTATACCCACAATGATGAGTGGAAACCTTTTGAGTTGATTTCGGGCTAGACACCCTTCCCTTGCGTGTGGATTGGACTGACGACTGTTCCCCCAGGCTTTAATATTGTTGGTGGTGACCTTAGTGGCCTATCTCTCTAGGTTCTTACCCAAGGTGACTGTGGAGGGGAAAGTCTTCACGATACCTGGAATTGACATTGATCAAACTCACTCGGGCTCCTTGGAGGGTATACCCACGATTATGTGTGGGAGCTTGCACCAGGGTGTAAGTCCGTTAAGCAGTTCGTCAGCGTAAATTTTCCACCCTATCCCATCCCCTTCTCGTCTCGTTGTTGCGACATTGGATTTCATCACCAACTAGTGGCTTTGACATTAGAAGGTCTTGCTTGCTTGGTGATTTCTTCCTAGATTTTGTTTACTAGTGTGTGTTGTTTGTTTCTCAAAGTTGACCTTAAGAATTTATTTGCGGAGCTTGTCACTCGATTACAATTGCTCCCCCACGACGTTCACATAGAATGCAAGGTTTATCTTCAGAGCATCTGGATGATTCTCAACCCTTACCTACCGGTACACCTGAGGGCTCTCCTCACCAGAGTGAAGTCCCAGTTGTCACTCCACCACACATGGACACAAGTGACGTCCCAGTTGTCACCACACCACAAGTAGAATCAAATGACTCTCTAGAGACTTTTCGAATTACCAATACTAGAGAGGATTATCGCATTCTCCGTGGTGAACGACCTTTTGTGCGATTAAATTCTTCTAAAGAAGCAGTTGTTACATCTTCTAAATCGACCGTTGGGCCTTCTCCCGGTGTAGTAGGCCAAGATCCTTTTTGGTCAGGTGATTTTCGACGTGTCCTTTTTGGTACTGAGTCACCTACATTCTATGAAATCAACCCTCTGGTGTTTTCTGAGACAGAAACTACATCAGTGAATACCACTTATCAATTTGTTCTTCCTCCCGAGATGGCCCATCTCGCTAATACTACGAGTGTCCAAACCAAAATTACTGCAGCTACTCTTGCTCCTATCAATACCCAGCGAATGCCTCATGTCAACCTAACATTACCACCCGGTTACCATGTGTTGAATGATTTGTTGAATGCTTCCAATCCAAAACCTCCGCAAACCCTAGCCGGTTCTCCAGGTGGTTGTCCTTTTCCTGGGCATCCTATTCCCAGTTTTATCCCGACACTCCCTCCATTTCCTTCTGGCAATCCTAATCCTAGTGGAACTATCCCAACTGTTGCACCAAACCCGCAGATTCTCGTTGGTGGACAAGGTGGTACGATTCAATTTCCTCTTATTGGTCATAATCCAATTACTACACAACCTTCGGATGGCACACAACCTATGATAGGGGGACCAATCTCACCTTTTGGACAAAACATACCTCTTGAATTGGACCAGTATTGGAATCAAATTCTACAAAACTTTCCTCAAAATGCTGGGGGGCAGCAAACTGTCCCTACTATAGGCCAACCATATCCAGGTATACCTAATCCTATTTGGGGTCAGAGTCACAATGCTCAAAATCAAGTCCCTACTCAAACTCAAGGTTATAATCCTTGGGGTTACTATCCTATCCAACCACCACCGCATCAGCCAAGGTCTTCCCTCTATGGGCAGACTGCTTATGGCCCTATTGGTTTTTTGACATGGCTTCCACCCCAAAGCCATCAGTACCCACAAGTGAACCAACAGTTACCTTTTCTTGCTACCTTGGATTTGCCAGATTTGTCTAGGATTCTAAATGATCTTATTCGTCACTCTCCTCAATGGCCCATTATTCCAGCCAAGCTGCCATCGGACATTCCCAAATTCGATGGCAAGGTGGGAGAGGAACCAAATAATCATGTTATGACTTTTCACTTATGGTGTTCGTCCAACTCATTGATGGATGACTCCATTCGTCTACGTCTTTTTCAATGAACCCTTATCGGTTCTACTGCGAAGTGGTATATTGAATTGCCACGAGGTTTCTTTTCTGATTTCAACACCCTAGCTATGGATTTTCTTACACATTACCAATTACCGATCCATTATGATACTAGAACTGAGATCTTGACTTCCTTCAAACAGACTAAAGGCACTCATATATCGGATCATATCCATGAGTGGCGAAGGAGACGACGTCTCATTAAAGTTGAACTCCCTGATCAGTTACTGGCAGAGTGGTTTACGAAATCCTTCGTGAACGAAATTGGTAAAGACATTACCATGGGTGGTGTTGTTACGAAAGAGCAGGCTATAAGTCATGCTCAATATATAGATCTCATTTATTCGCAAACGGGAACACTTTACGATTTGTTACCTGAATTACCTCATCCTAGTACTTCCAGCACTTCTACTGCTCCAGTTTCCTCGCATGCAGCTGATGGTGTGATTGGTACTGCTCATGTCCATTCACATTCTGTTTCAAGTACAAACCCTAAATCTACATCTTATAATGTTCAAAATGCTCTGTCTTCTGCCACTTCCATCGGTAAAACTTTTGAGGTGAATGCTTTTCAATCTACACCGACCGGTAAAAATAAATCAAAGAAAGGGAGAGGCAAGAATAAGGAGAGTAAAAATAATAATCAAACTGAGCAAACTAAAACCCCTCCTGTTGAAGATCGGGATAAGTGCAAGCCATGATATCCTTGCCTTATCTGTGGTGATGATCACTACACGAAGGATTGTCCACGACGAGCCGAGGTTACTAAGTTCCGTCAAGGAACGCTGAAACCATCTACGCCGGCAGTCTTGTCCCAACCCTTCCCGTCTCAACAACAGGCCTAGTTGGTCATCCATGACCAACCATCTACTTCTATGACATCATATGTTTTGATGTGTACTGGTGATTCTAAGCCCAACAACGTTGCACTCACTACTAGAGCCAAAGATTATACTCCATCTAAGGAGAAGGTTGATGATTCACCTCCTACTTTGGTACAACCCTCTCCACCGACTCCACCTACAAACGGTCCTCTTCATCTTGAACGACCGAGCCTTGATACAGTTCTGTGACCACCCCCGAAAGGTGTTGTTAAGAAATCAGCCTTAAATCCTCATGCTCGTGCGGCCCAGAACTATAGCATTGTCGAAGATCTAGGTCAAGCACCTTCAACAATGTCTACCCTTGAAGTCCTCTAGTCTTGTCCTGCACAACGGTGGGCTCTGTTGAAAGCTATAGGTGGAATTGACCCTACAGATAAAAATTTAATAGTCTTTGACTTGGAAGATCATATTCCAAGGTTGCCCCCTCAGCTTGCGTTTCAGATACAAGATGTTGTCGCCGACAAGAATATTTGTTGAACTGTTATCGATGAGGGTTCCTCTACGTGTGTAATGTCTTTTGCTTGTTGGAAATCCATTGGCTCTCCTCCTTTAAATGAATCACAAAATACTTTGAAAGCCTTCAATGGCTCTGGTTTTAATTCTTACGGTGTTCTTCCATCGTTGCATGTTACTCTAGAAGGTAAAATAGTCCAAGTTGAAGTGGAAGTTTTCGATGCTCCCCTGGATATCATTTTTGTAATCCAGGTTGCGATGGAGTATGTATAATTTGTGACACATAGATCCACTGTGTATGTCTCATGGCTATGTCATCTTGATTTGAAATTTCTCGCATAGATCCACAATGTATTCCAGTGGCTATGCTATATTTTGACGACATGGATCCACAGTGTATGATTGGTGGCCATGACCCATGTCTACAATGTCATCAGTCTGTGATCTGAGTATGGGAATGCCTACCTCAGAATTGGTATATGTGATATTCTGCAGATGCTTGGATGTTTGCAGGTTTCCGATCAGATGTGCTCTTGGTTCCTGACACACACATGCAGCTTACAAAGTCTATCGACTGTCACTGGTTCCAATCTCAGACTTTGGGGGGCATTCTGTTATCCATAATTTTGGTCGTCATGATGATGTGATAATGATGGTGAACTCAGGCTCTTCATTAGAACTTTATCCTGACAAAAGTTACCTTTATCTCTTTCCAGAAATCATAGTTTTGAGGAAGGTTCGTAGGCTGGCAATACATTTGCCTGCAAGAATGCATGATTCTCGCAGGCTGCTTTAAGCCAGGGTGTGAGAAGTTCACACTGTGTCAAACTGTTAGGGTGCGAACATATTCTAAAGAAGGTAAAAGGATGAATTCTCGAAGCTTCTAGAAGGGAATCTTCTAGAAGGATGAGATGGCATTCGAATGGTTATCTAAGTACTGGCTTTCCTGATATTTTGGGATCCTTCCTATCCAAGTAACTAATTCATTCTCTCCTATATATTGAGGGGATTCTCATGGAAAAGGTTAGCAAGCATACAAGAAAGATGTTTATTGAAGAATTCGTGGAAGATTGTGTGAAGGACTGATGCTACAGCAGCTAGGAATACCAACAAGGTTATCAAAAGTGGTTGATCTTCTTCATGCAAGTGAGCAAGTGTGTGTGTCAGAGCTAGGAGCCATCGAAAGGAGGTTTTCAAAATCAAGGCTCAGGTTGTAATTCTTGCTTTCTATCAATTTAATACAGTAATATGTCCCTTTCCCATAAATCTAATGTCACTTTATTGCATAACTCCTTGATCATATGCATAGATTATCTGTTGAATATATTGAGTTGTTTTCACTTAAATTGGTTTGAGCTGTCCTGGTCTTGACGGCACAAGAGCATTGGAGTGAATTTGGACAACAGAGACCTAAGGAAGCGATCATAAGGTATGTTCATGATTCTTTCCTCCTAGTTCATTCAATAGTTGAAATCCAGGGAAAGAGTATTATTCTGTCCTATTTTGTTCTAGATCTAGGTGGATCTAGGGAGATCGGTTTGTGTCCGCACTTACGGATTTATCCAATAATAGATGTAAAGCACGATGCCATGTGATCCTTTCTTCTGACCTCACTGTTAAACGTAAAGCAAGATGAGTCATACTTCTGACCTTTCTGTTAGATGTAAAGCATGACGCCACCGATTCCTTGCTTCTGACCTAGTTGTTAGACGTAAAGCAAGATGATTCCTTGCTTCTGACCTCGGTATTAGACATAAAGCGAGATGTTGATGTGTTCTTTGCTTCTGACCTCATTGTTAGATGTAAAGCAATATGAGTCATGCTTCTGACCTAGTTGTTAGACGTAAAGCATGACATTGTGATTCCTCGATTTTGACCTAGTTGTTAGACGTAAAGCGAGATGATGATGTTCCTTACTTCTGACCTAGTTGTTAGACGTAAAGCAATATGTGACTGACACTGAGCTACTAGCTCAACCGTTGTGACATTGAGCCAGTGTAGTACTGTGATGTGCCAGCCTAGTGCTGTGATGAGGTATCATTTTTATTGATACATACTTGATGCAGATGATGATAGCATTCTTTCGAGAATGATGTTGCTGCTGATGAAGAAAACTTTCGATGACTCGTAAATGTGCTAGCCAATGTTTCAAGATGATATTGACGATACTATCCTCCAGATACCACTGATAATGCAGACTTCTCTCACCTGATGCTGATGAAGAATACCCTTCTTGTTAAGGGGGAGTGTTGAAATAATGTAACTGTGAAGAGCATTCTTATTATTATTGGATTAAATCCCCATTGCGGATAAATCATGTCATTATTATTGTTATTGTTATTGGATTAATCCCCATTGTGGATTAATCATGTCGGTAATTGTATAAGGACCAAATCCCCTTTTGTGGATTGGTCATTGGACAATTACAAAGGGCAGAATAAGAAGTCGGCCCCAACAGTTATTATGGAAGACCCATAATTAATTAAAGGTGGGTTTACCCACCCTGAGTGAGAGGTCAGCCCTGCTAGTTGTGACCTTTCACACATGCCAATATTGTATAAATAATAGGCTAGCACCTCACTTCAAACACACAACTCACTTGCTCATTCTCTTATGAGGCAAGCTGCATTTACCAGTTGGAGAGAGGGAGAAGAGTGGCGCATCTCTTGGGGAGGACTATCTGTATTGGTTTGAGTTATCTCTTGAACATTATATAAGCTATTTATGATAAGGAAGTTTTTGCTGTGTTTTCTTCCCCTAGAGGGTTTCCCAGGATAAATGATGTGTCTCTTGTGAATGTGTATTTCTCAGTGATCTTGTTCTTATGATGTTCTTATCTATTGAAATGCAAAGAACTATAATAATGGCATAAACATTAACAGATTTCACCAGTCTTCTTTCTAGTTGGAATTAGATTAGAAACTCATTTGGAAAATATCAAGGGGACTGTAATTTTGGCATCATACATCTTTTTAATTTCCTTTTCTGTCAGGGGAAGTAACTTGGTATTGACTCTCCTAAATTTATACCTAAAAGGTTTGTGTTCTTCTTTTATTGGAATTCTATGTTGTATGATACTTGTGTCATAAGATTTTATATCCTCATAACCCCAAGAAAACACATCAACATATTCCTTAAATTGTTCAATGTATTTGCGTTTTTTTCTCAGGGGGTAAATATTTGGAAAGTTTTATCATCTTGGGTTTTTCCTCTGTTCCTATGTTACACTCTTCGACCTCTTTACCACTCGCTTCAATCTTGGTCATTTTCGCTACATCGTTAAAACCAAACAGATCTTCTAATGGGACCAAACCTCTAGGTAAAACATTGTTTTTCAAATGAAAAACACCAAAGTCTTCATAATTTTTATTCATTTCATCCAAATCTACTTTATTTACACTATCATTTTCAAAAACTGTTTTGTTTACATTATCATCGTCATTCTCTACATATATATTTTTACATTCAAAATCATTCTTACACTACAGGAATTCTTTAATTTGATCATCGTTGCCAAATACCTGCCAGTATCTGATGTTAACTGGGATGGTTGGTATGCACTTCACCTCTATTGTGTATTGGCGATTTGGTTTGAAAGGTATTTTTCATGTGGGTTCAGAAGTAGCCAATCCATCTGCTAGTATGTTCTGGCCTATAGGCATTACCTGCAAGTCAATTTCAGTGAAATATTCTAAAAAATCTAAAACAACATTTCTATAGGCTCTGAGTCTAGGATTCTTAGTCGAATACTCACCTTCAATTTGTTTAATGACCAGTTCAGATCACCTCTTACCATAATATTTTTGGCACCAACCTTCTTCAGTAGTTTCATGCCGAGCATTAAAGCTTGATACTCAGCTATGTTGTTAGTGCATTGGAAATTTAGTTTGTAAGAGTGGATTTCTAAATACCTTGATTTGTGATTATGCAACCAAAATCCCGCTCTAGCTCCCTCTTTGCTCACAGCTCCATCAAAATCCATACTCTATAAATTGACTGGTAGTTCATCACTTTCTATTGTTGTCGTGTTCTTTATCTCAGTGATTGCTTTATCTTCTTGTGTGTCAGGTGCATCATCTTCCAACTGTGCAATTTGATTATTCAGGTCACCATAATTGTACAATATGAATGAATCCAGATCAGAGTGTGGAGAGTATAATGGGTAGTTATGTGGTTTTTCCTGGCTACTGACCATATACTTCATCGGAGTCTCTCTGTACAGTCTTCTTTGTTGTCCAAATACTAGGATGGTAGCATAAGACATATCTAGCTGCAAAGTGCCTTTCATCTTATCTCCCCAATATCTATATAACAACATACCATATTTTGGGGGAATGTATGCAACCACGATATCCATCACCATAATTTTTGCTGGGATTTGAGCTAGGGTGATACATAAATCTTTAATTATCCCTATACATTTGACCTTGCTAGAGTCAAAAGAATGCAAATCCTTGTAGGGTCTAGTGACATCAAGCCACAACATTTCCATCATAGCTTTGGGCATCAAGTTGTGAGAGGCGTCAGAATCAAGAATAGCATTGTGTAAGATTTTTTAATTGATATTCGGACTGATATATAAAGGGGGAACAACATCGTTATCAGTTTGTCCATCTACTTCATGACCGAACAAAAACTAGGGTTGATTGTCAGTCATATTTACAGTGTCTGAGTGTGTTCCTGATCCAATATTCAATGCTTTTGTACCTATATCTGGTTCAATGCTTAATTCTTTAATCACCTATGACCTATAAGCATTTTTTCTCATCAGTTTAGATAGGGGAATATGAATTTTTAATTTGGCAAGTTCCCTTTAAAGGCTGAAAGTAGTGGAAGTCTTTCTTTGGCAATGCACTTCTGGTTTTTTTGTCATAGTTCTTTGGGCAGAAGTATTTGGCTGACTAGTATAAGCGACCTTGGTTTTATTTGATCTTTGTGAAATTTTAGGATTTCTCTTCACAGAAAATTCAACATTGTTCTTCTTAGGGGATTTCTTGAGAGAAGTATCTGAGGTTTTCTTGGCCTCCATTGTTTTCTTCATTTTAGTAGCCTTCTTTGTAGGATTTTCGTTAGTATTCTTACTTCTTAAGTTGTACTATCTGTTCACCACCATTATAGAACTCTCAAAGGCCTGCTATTCTATTTCCTCTTCCTCCTCATTCACCTTTGTTTGTGAGAGGAGAAAAAACTCATGTTCTTCTTAATTAAGAAAAATGGAGTCATCATCGTGAACACCCATGAGGTTTATGTGAGTATCATCCAACTCATTGATTACATCCTCCCCATCATCAACATAATCCTCTTGAAGAGGTGATCTAATTTTCTGATCAGGCCCCCCTTGCTCTCTTTGATCTCATGGATCCCTCTGTCTGATCTAAGGGGGGTTCCTTCTAAAGTTTGGATTTTTGATTTGAGGGGCAGGCTGATTTTCCCTAGGCATATTCCTATCAATGATGGTTAGTATTTCCATCATTCTATCCATACTTTTGACTATGGAATATAGTTTAACATCTGAAGAAGATGTGGAAGGATCTTATTTGATTGTAACCCTTCTCTCTGTTCTTTCTCTGGCTCTTCTGGCTAATAGATTTTCTTCTACGCTTACTGCACTTTTCTGCATGTCTTCTAGAGTGACATAACTCCTTTCCCTTAGTTGATATGAAATATCAACATCAAATCCATCAGGGAAATTTATTAAATCCAAACCTTGTGGAGGTTTAATATCAGCTGGAATTGCGTTATAAACATTATTGAAACAAATGCAGTAATCTTGCACTGTTTCCCCTTGATTCCTTTTGATATTCTCATATTTTGATAAAATATGGAGAGGATTTTTCTTTACCTCCCATCTATCAAGGAAACTCTGCTGGAAAGAAGCAATGTCAACTATGGTAGCAAGGCACAACGCTTTGAACCATTTTTTGACTTCTTGGTCAAACTCTGTGCAAATAGTCTCATCTGGACATCTACTTCATCAACTTTCTGCAAATCAAAATAATCATTTATCTTATCAACATGTTGTTGTGCATTCACAGGACTAGTACCATCAAACTTAGGAAGTCTTGTTTGATAGTCTAGAGGCATGGCATGTAAAGGAGAAGCCAACACCAAGGGAGCATATCTTGCTGCCATGATTGGTGGAGGAGGCTGAACAACAACTTGCATGATTGGAGGGGAAGTGGCAAAAGAAGTAGAAGAGGTAGGGCTAGGGGATGTAGAGTGAATTATTTGATGTTGGATGGAGTATGCCGCAATAGTCAAGGAAGAAAGTTCTACAAGCTATTGAAAGTGAGCTTGGTACAAAGCCTAATCAAGATTTGCTACTAGCTCTTCTAACTTGTCGAATTATTGAAGGAAGTGTTGATCAAATTTTGTTTTGGGAGAAAGTATTTCAGGGGTTCTAGGTTGTGGGATGGTTTGATCTAGGATTGTCTCACTTACAAAGATTTCAGATTTGGTTCTAAAAAGGCTTTGTTCAAAGGATATGTCAAACTCAAGATATTGGATGGAAACCAACTTCTCTGGGAGAGAATTGGACCTATGAAGAGGATCGTGACTCCCAGAACCTTCTATAATGTTTTTCTTTCTGAGTAACTTTTTTGGATCATCTACTATTGTTGTAGGTTCTGGATCGAGGTGAGACCTAGTGTAAAATTTCTTAGGAGCCAGAGTTTTTAATTTTTTAGGAAATCTAAACTAATATACACAAACTTTAACAACCCTGAACATTATCTCTTTATAAGTTAGGTTTTATGATTTGTTTAGAAATGAAGTTTTCTTTATCTAGGGAAAAGAAATCATAGGATGAAAGATTGTTCAGTTTCCTAGTATGGTTGCCACTATGTTAACTCTCTCTAAATTCACAGAGGTTGTTGGGAGGTAGAAGAAATTTATGAGAGGCAACTTTATCCAACCACTTTGAAACTGGGATCTAGCACTACCAGTTTTAGAGAGGGATATCTCTGTAAAATTTAGATATGCTTTAGGTTTCGGATATTAGGCTAGTAAAATAAATGGGTCTTTGTTGTTTTGTTTTATAAAATGGCTGAAATATTGCTTACACATCCATTGGGCTATGGGGTCTGTGTTAATGTTTGAGATCTGAGAACATATTTTATAAAGTCTCTTCAGAGGGAAGAATAATGCCAATGTTGGATCCTTGAGAATTTAAAGTGATGGATAACATAAATAGATGAGGTGATAAACTACAACAAAGAAGCACTGAAGAATTTCTTTATCACAACATCAGAAGATAAACATTTAGATCTTTAAAATCCAGAAACAGAGTATACGAATATAAATTCTACAACTTTAACTTATTTTAAATTATCAGATTTAGAAAACAAGATAATAACGAAGTAAGATAAACCATTCAATGAAGATGAGTAAACATCACTGACATAAAACATGCAGGAATCCTATGACTCGTCCCTTTTATTACTGGTAGATCTCTTCAAAAAGATTACAGTTTACAAATTGCATGGGCATAAAGATCAACCCTCAATACTTCGAAGTTTGAAGTATTTATAATAAAAATTACAATTGATCCTGTCATTAATGATTAGGACGTGGTAGAATTTGAATCTAAATAACTAGATAACAAAATACAAAATTGTAGGAATTGTTAATTATCTATCAGATTTCTTTGAGCTGATTTTGGAAATGTTGTTGGTGAGTCATCAACTTGACTTTGACTGCCTCGTATGTTGATTTGTACATCCACATCATCTTCAGTTTAATCAAGTCACACAGGTCATCCCATCTCTGCTGATTGGGGATGTTGACTTTGAGCAGCCTTCGGTACACCTCATCCATGTATGTTTACTTAGTGAAGGTGGGTTTGGTTATGAAAACATACTTTATCTCTTGTTGAATACTCGGATCTAATCTCAGAGTTTCCAATAATTCTTTTCCCATGATGCTTCCTTTTATGCCCGTGAACTTGGACCCATCCTTCACCACTGTGAGAATCTTTTGTTTATAATATGAGAGAGTAATCAACCTATTATCGATCACAAATAATCTTGGGAGACCTTTCTTCTACAAAGATTCAATCTTGCTGAAAAATATTTGTACCACAACATCCATTGCCTGAACTGTCTCCCCAAGTTGCAACATTAGTCCACTCTTGTTCAAGAATCTCTTAACCTTAAGAATTGTTTCAGTCCTATCCTCAATTTGCAGGGCTTCCAGCTCTTCTTTTGATTTTGAATTTAAAAATTTGATTATCTCATTAGCCTATGTAGGGATTTCTCCCAGTTCTCCCTTTATCCTGTCGATGGCTTTTTTGGCTCTCTGCACTAGATCATGCTATTCAAACATGATTTGTATCAGGGGCCAAATATCTATCATTGACTGATATATGTCCATCCAAATATTTTCTTTAGCCTTTGACATAGTCTTAGCCATGACAATTTCTTTCCGCAACTCCTGCAGTTCCTATTTGAGATTGTCTGACTTATCACTCTTAGTGTTGTAGATGGTCTGGAATGTGGAATTCAGCTTTTGGAGATTTGGAATCTCTTCTTGTAGTTTTCTGATTTATTCCCCTTGCAGAGTCATGTCTTTCATTGCTTTTTCCAATTGGTTTGTTGCATCTAGAGCTACCACTGATGTTGGTGCTGGAATTTCCCCTCTGGTAGTTGATGTTGTCATTGTTGTACTGACTCCTATGATCAGGACTGCATTCAATGGTATGACTTCCATTGGCACATTCTGCTCCTTCTCCTTGACCATCTTGTCCAACTTGGCTTCCATTTCATTAATTTGAGCATTCTTCTCCATGATCAACTTCAACATATCCTTTTTATAGCCTTTAGCCTCGACCATCTCTTTAGCCTACAGGTCTTCAGTAGCAGATATTTTCAATTCTTTCCTTAGAGAATCTATTTCAGCATTCTTCTTTTTTATCATCTCTTCCGCGGCTTTGATATTGGTCGGATCGTACCCAATTTTGAGCACCAGTTCATCTAGGGACTTAATTTTGTTATCCTTTGCAAAATATGACACCTTCTACAACTCCAGCTGAGTCTAGACATTGTTCAATGAAACCTGTATCTTTGCTATGGTCGTGGAGGTGTTTTCCAAGGTGGAGAAAATCATTTCTCCATCATGTCTGTGTAAATCCATATGATCAGCTAGATGTATGTCTGCAGCATCGAACTCAAATGTTTCCCTTTTATAATGAAATTTTTTGGGGGGATTAGGTACCTGTGCCTGCAATCACGCCATGTGAATTCTCCCCTTCTCTCTATCAAATGCAAATAGTAGTCTATGTTGAGTTGTGGATGTTTGTTTCAAAGATTTATCATAGGTATTATTCATCATCATCTCATTTTTCTTCTTAATCAGGTTATATTTCTCAAAAAGGTTCAGCCTTGCATGCTCTTGTGCGACCCTGGTCATTAATGTTGTATCACCTTGATTCTTCGATGAGGAAGTGGACATCGTCGGCTGGATTCCTGAGGAAAATCAAGAATGTTCCCCTTCCATGACTGTAGTAGACTGAGTCTCTTCTCCACCATACCTGTTAGATGTATGACTAGTCTTGGGCCTTTTTCTATAAACCTAGAAATCCTCTGCTGAGACTTCAGTGACTGAGGGAGATACATCTTTCCTTGGTCTTTTCTCTGTTGGTGCCTAAGGGGTATCGGTCTCTGCAATGTTGGCAGAAGGGGGATGTTGTTCGGTATCTATTAGAGTGTTCTCCTCCCACTCTTTCTAGTTCATGAACTTCTCAATCTCTGGTTTGGGAACATGTGCGTATGGAGAGATCTTATTCCTTAGTCTAGTTTATGCAATGATATTACAAGGATCGTAATGCCATGGGAAAATTTTCTTGAACTTCATCTCTAGTAAAAACTTGTTTGCTTCTTCTCTTGCCACTCTTCTATTGCAAATGAAAGAACCTATTTGACCTTTAATCCTGAGTTGTTGTTTCTTTTTAAAGGCCACAAAATGAATATCATCAGATTTGATCATTTGTCTGATGTATTCCAGGAAAAATATCCTTGCAGGAAGGAAATTTGGTAGCTTGTAGGGAGCCAACTCACACCCTTAGACTATGATCTTTGTGTGGTCCTAGTATAAATATCAATCCCCTGTTTTAGTAAGGTCTGATAGGTACAGGATCCTTTGAATTTCTTCATTTATTATGAGCTCTTCCCACCCTCTTAACATGCTTACCATTGGATGATAAAATTGGTTGAAGAAATGCTTAAAACTGAACTCAGACGAGTTCCTCCTTACCAATGATGTCTAGGCTATAATCGACTGTGGACTACCTTCTATGTCAAGCTTCTGTAGGAGAAAAGGAAACTTCTTTGACTGAAAAATAGGAACATGTAGGCCAGTATTGATGAATACTAGAACATTCCTTTGATAGGAAATTTGAAGAGTTGTTCGTGAATGTTATTGGCCAAAAATTGGCTGAAGTTGAAATGGGTAGTGGATTTCTTTTCGGTGGAAAAGATGGACATGAAACCTAGGATGGGTTCATCCACCCACTAGTATGAATAATACCCGAGTAGACAACATAGACAGGAAATTATTTGGTTTCCTTTTTCTGAAAACATGGAGGAATGGTAAGGGGGATTTTTCTTGGGGAATTGGGTACTCTCAGAGAGGAATATTTTGAAAATTTGCGCTCTTTGGGAAAACAATAACTTTTGGTACATTTCGGTTAGAATTTCAATGGTGAAAGGGGAAAAGGATTCAGATCTAGGAACTTGCATCATCTAGTCAATGGATTCATGTGTAATGGTAAACAAGGTCTCTCCAGATGATGAGATGAAAGCTCTGTGATTGGGAAGATAGTGCACCTGACACTTGAGGGCAAACTCGGGAAAATGGTGAATTTGGAGAAAAATATATAGTGGGATATTGGACTTCCAGAGTTGAATCTTGTCACTCTGTTCTAGGAAGGTGTCTCTAAACCATGAGTGTAATTTAGAAAATTGAATTCAAATTTGGGTTCTGAGATAAGGTAATCTTTGTCAACTAGAGGAATTTGATCGAGGTCGATGGGATGTAAGAGGAATGGATTTTCATCAATCTCTGAGTGTTTGGACTTTCCCATCATCACTTTGACTGGTACCTGGAAAAATATGAAAGATAACAACGTTGACTGTAATGTCCAGAGATTAATGGTGGTTGAAGGAAAAAAGGTGAGGAGGACGATGATTCCAGCGGCGTCTGGATCATGAATGGTGAAAAGAAGGATTATTTGGACGAACAGGTATCTGTTGGGGCACAGGGGACATGTCAATAGGTTTAACAGATATGTTTGGTTGCATTGATTGGCCAACGGATATCTTAGGGATGAGGTGGAGGGTAACAGATAGGTGACGGCTTCATGAGGATGACGTGGATGATAGGGAGTGGAGGACAAGTGAATGGGATGTGATGTGTTATGGGTGATTGGGGAGATAAAGGTACGCTGGTAGAATAGCAACACATGACTTGTAAGCGATGGTAGTGGAGTGTGACGTCATGAGGCGACAGTGGTATGGAAAACTGGTATGGTGGTTTTCTTGGATGGGGGGGTAGGCGGTAAATGGTTTGGATCAAGGGGGGTATGAGTTAACACAAACGTGCCACGCTAGGATGGGGCCCACCAGAGAATACCACCAACTCAGACTCCCCCCTGTTGGGCTCTAAAGATGTCTCAAAATCTAACCTGCAAAGGGACAACAATCGTAACAAAAGGAACAACAATCATTCTGTTCAAATGAACAACAAAAGGAACAACAATCGTGACAAGGGAATGGCAGTCGTTATATTGGGCCAAACTAATGTTGTATTAACTGAGTTGTAGTACTTGCACAACTATCTAATTTGTCAACTCAGGGTTCGTAAACTGATGAAGCACACGTAAAGTATATGCAAGATTGAAACGAGACTAATCTAATCGAATGTTTAAGCTATGACTAAAATTGAATCATTAATCTAACACATGACTGAAATAGAATAATTAATATAGCACACGACTGAAATTGAATCATTAATCTAACACATGACTGAAATTGAATCATTAATCTAACACACGACTTGAAATTGAATTAATCTAGTTGCATAAATGAAATTAATCTAGGAATGGGAAATTGCATGAAGGAAATTAATCTAGAAATGAAGAACTACATGAAGGAAGAGTGGATACAACAAGTGAAGAGTTGAATGGCATAACAACATATGAGATATCTCACCAATGAAGCAATCTTACATTCAATAATCAAATCAATCTTCATAACAGAATAATGAAAGCACGAAAACCAAAACCATGAATCAAAGCTAAGAATCCCTTTCTCTTTCGAATCCTAATGACTACCATTAATGACTACTCTAATTCTAATTACATAATCTAACTCAATCCTAATTGAATCCTCATGAAGAGAGAGCACTCTCTTTTATACATGAGTTCTCTCAACCTATTTCCCATTATTACAAAATATAATCCCTTCAAATCCTCACACATATCTCTCATATATCTTGGATAAGATATTCCAACCAAATCTCCATGATCTTCTCCTTGGAATGGGCTTGAATTCTCTCCTCAAATATTGAAATGGTGGAGGAAGTATTCGAGAAGTCCTTTTGAATTAATCCTTCTCATATTCCTACACATTACAAAGCTCACACATTTTTGAGATATATATGAAAACAAGTCAATTTTCTAACATTTAATAAAAAAATTCCCTTTTAATACTAAAATGAATAAAGTGGAAAATAATAAGGTGAAACCCAAGCATATTTATGGAAATGATGTCATGAAAGGTTAATGGGGCAATGAAATGTGAAGAATAATGAAGGGAAAGGTGGATGAGAATAGGACATTTCTGAGCCCCAACACCTGCCCCCCCTCTGTTAAAGGTAGAACGATTGGGGGGGTCCTATATTACCTATCGGTTGTAGATATGAGCATCATTTGCTCAGCTGTTGATCTAGGCACATCGTTTAATCACAAAGCATGAATCACATTACATTGAAACAACTTAGGATAACACCATTTTGTGGGTTTTTTGTGCTAGTTCTTTTCATTTTTCCACCAAGAGGTTAGAACACAACCTTCTAACATCAAAACAAAGAATCTCATCCGACTTTATGCTTGTTTTATTGAAAGGAAATCTAAACTAACGTATGTACTAATATATTTACCTGACACATTTAACCCAGATTAGGTTGTTGGGCTAAAAATTACTCTACCTTGGGGCTATTTGATCAATTTTTAACAGTTTGATCAAATTTGTTCACTAGCTAATCTAACTAACCTGGCTAAGATTAAATAGTTTAGCCAAGATTTATTCATTAATCCTATCATCATAAATTCAAAAGACTTGACCATGGTTAGACAGTATGGATCAAGACATTCTTATTGCATGGGGTTCACCATTTTGTTTTCATACCCTCTTTTATTCTTTCTTTCTTTTTCTTTTTCTTTTCTTTTCTTTTTATTTTCTTTCTTTTCGTTTCTTTTCTTTTCTTTTCTTTCTTTTTCTTTTGTAAATTATTTGCAAAATGAAATATTATTTACAACTAAAAATTCAACAAGAGTAAAAACTTTTTAGTCACTAGTTGATCCTATGAAACATAGGTTCATAACATCCCCCATAGGTGTTTTTGAAATTGAATGCAATAAAGATCCAGATGGAATTTTCCCCAAGAATCTCATGTGACTACTTATTTCTCTATAAAATTCCAAGATGGGAAATAAATTACAATGCAAATACTTATCCCCTTTAGCCTCCCTCTCTTGTGGAATCATATCCCTTTATAACTCTTGTCCTTGTCCTTCTAACAACAAAAGATGTATTTTATTATTTTGATTGTTCAGGGTATTACAATTCATAGGCACTTCAGCCTCTTTTAATTGTTTAGAAACTCCAACCTTTCATCAAATAAATAAAATACATTATTTTATTTGGGGACTCAAAACTGGGGTATTACACAACCTATATAGTCCCACCATTATCCATTCACTCACAATCTCTAATCCATCAATCATAGGGTTCCAATATTATAAAAATGCCCTTCTTCTTGAGCTTTCCAATGTTACAATATCCATGATTTTCCCTTACTAGGTAGATCCACTATCCACATATGTTTCAGTTATATAGGTAGTATTTCATGTCTTCATTATGATTCACTTTCATTTCTGTATCCAAGACATTTCTTTATGTAACTTTGTTCTTTCAATGGATCTTTCATGTATTCCATCGAAACGTGATTACTTTTCCATACCAACATTTCACTCCAACATCCACAACATTGGGAAGTGTTTTCAAAATAATAAATACTAATAATTCAATCTTTCCAACTATTAACATCATATTTGCAATGAAATATGGCACAAATATACATTCACACCTTGCATGCAAACATATGTGTCATCATATATGTGTGGATAATGAAACTAGCAACCAATTGATCCATCTTCACATTGATTAAAAGATACCATATTCTCATGTCATGCATTCTACCATGATGAGTTGGAAGTTATAGCTAACACTTCGACACATCATCTAGCCACCTCCCCAACACTTTCTTGACCATATGTACACCTTCCTCTTCATCCCAAAACAACATCAGGTATACATTATCTCTGCTAAATAGTCCCTGAAGCGTACTAGAAGGTATTTCTTTTCTCTTCTTTGTAGTCCCTCAGGAAGCCCTTCCTCTCTAAACGTGTTCTCAATGCTGGTAAGAAGGTTACAATCCAAGACACCAAAAAAATTAGGAATACCATTTGACAGTTGTGTATATCCATATCCTTTCCATATCAACCAATAAAATGTGTTGGACAACTGAGAGGAGGGGGGTGAATCAGTTGTTACCGTGCTTAAACAATTATGCTTCTTTGAAAATCTTTACAAGGAACTCAATGATGATCACAATATTGCAGAGAAATAAACAAAGGCACATTCAACATCAATCACATATATGAGAAAGACAGAGACAGATAATTCCTGAGGAAATCCATACAGGGTAAAAACCTCCTTTTCTTTATATGATAAGTATTATCTACATTCTTTACATTATCATACATATGAGCACCAACTCATTGTGAGGTTACAACCTCTATTTTTGCAAGTTGCAACTTGCTGAGAGCACCAACTCTCTGTTTTCTCTAGCACCCACTAGAAGGAAGCACCAACCCCCTGGTTTTTCTAGCACCAACTAGAAGGAAGCACCAACTCCCTGGTTTCTCTAGCACCAACTAGAAGGAAGCACCAACTCCCTAGTTTCTCTAGCACCAACTAGAACGAAGCACCAACTCCCTGTGTTCAAGCACCCACTTGAACCTTTGAGGACACCAGTCCTCCCTAGCACCTCCCAACCACCCTGAATAATAAATTCTTTTGTTACTGAAACTTATTACAACAATATAACATTATTCAATGGCTTACCAGCCTGATTGTTGTTCTATTATGCTGCTCTGCCCTATCTGCATCAGTGTCTTCTGCACGCCACCTTGCACTTTCTGTTCTTCATCCTTTTATACTCTCTGCACCATATCTCTTTGATGCAACCTTCCTCTACCATGCATCTCTACTACTGCGCTCTGCCTCCTTGCTCACACTTGAATCTTCCCCCTCCAAAACTCCTACCATCTCTTATTTCTTCATCATTCTTATAGTATCTGTGCTCCTTGTGCATGCAATATTCGCAATGCCTCAACATGCACACTCTGCACCAAATTCCTCCGCAACTTGAGTGCTCTGTCTGATCATCATCGTGACTCTTCAATTTCTCTCCTCGTTTTCCACCATGCATCCAACATCACTGGGTGTTCTGCCAATATTTCTCAACCTCTCTGGCAGTTGAGACTCCTCGTCTTCTTTGGCACAGTTGAGCTTATGCCTTCCTAAGTTTGGGGTGCAAATGCACCTTTTGGATATGCAGTGAGAAAATCTGGACAGCCAGAATCTATGTTCCCAAATCTACAGTCGGGATTGGATTCCGGAGCCCCCATGCCATTCTACCTTTAAGTGGAGG
>JASDQU010306967.1:60565-103787 GCA_032191745.1 Picea mariana | reverse complement strand
TGTGTGTGTGTGTGTGTGTGTGTATTGTTACACGCTAAATTGTCACGTCTGAGTGTTTCACCTTGGTTTCACATCCTTGACATGATGGGAAACATTTTTTCATGTTGCTTAGCTATCAAAGAGAAGAAAATCCACTTTTTGAAGGTCGAACACACTATCTTCCCCCTTGTTGGATAATTAACACCCCTATGTCATGAATTAGGGAGCGTCTCCCCTAGGATGATGCCTCTTGCTAAACCAGGAGGGAGCATCACCAATGCCTCTTGTCAGGCTTGAAGGGAGAGTAAGTTCTATTAGGGTGGTTTTAACCAATCCCACCTTATTCTATGGGTCATCTCTGACATACCTCTGGTGGTTATGATCAAGGGATGACTCATAATCTTGATTCTCTACTTTTTGGGTAATCAATCCTAAATTATGGAGGAAAAATATTAACCTTCCCTTGATATTCTAAGTTGGTTAAACCTCCCAAGCCTCTATATAAACAAGGCGTCTTAAGTGTGGAAAAGATTTGATGAAGTTAAGTCTGAAGCATATCAAACCTCTGGTTCATTTGTCAGCATACATTAAGGGGCTGGATAGGAGAAGCAATGGAGTAATATTGCTCAAAACCAAAATTATTGTAAGTATTTTCCATTGTTTCTCATGAATATAATCTTGGGTTATTCCCATACTTCAGTCTCATTTAGTTTACATATGAATGTCATGATTTTTTCACTTAGTTATATTTTCTTTCATCTAACTTTATGCAAGTAGTAGAAGAGGAAGATTTTTATATCTAAGTGCAAGGACATCATGTTCAATCTAGGATTGGATCCAACACCGGAGTAACATGGAGAAGTGATGACAATCTCTGAAAAAGGTGCACTTGTATTTCCTTTTCCCTCTTCTAGTTTTCATGTGTGAATAGAAAATAGAAAGGGATGTTAGTGTCCATTTTATCTATTCTATATTATCCAAGTAAAAACCTACTAAGGGGAGCTTGACCTGTCCGCAGGGTAAGATTTCTCACAATAGAAATTGGTGGCTCCGTTGGGGAACACTTGTTTCCTAGGTTTTTAGCCTCTTGTTTTTTTTATGATTTCTTGATGAATGCTTGGTTTATGAAGTCTTTTTTCTTTTCACTATCATTGAATAGATTATAGAGTTCTCAAAACACTTTTGTTGAGTCTGGGATGGGCCTAAGACTGTTAACTGATTTTTTTAAACAGTGACACTCCACTCCAGTGGCTTATAGAGCGTCACTAACACCACCTGGAAGGATTTTAGGGAGTGTCACCCTAGCAGTAACTCCATGCAATGTTGGTACTAGGAGAATATCCCTTCATGTTTCTTGGTTTTGGGGCTTCTTATCACTTTTTCCTAGTCTTTTCGATCCATACATTTGTCCTAGATTCTACTTTGACTTCTTTAGAATTTGGTTGCTTGATTCATATTGTGAATATCACTCTTCTTGTCTTATTTTTTAATAATTACCTTTGATTAAGTTTTGAAGAGATATGAGCTGGTCAAGATTGATCCAATCCTTGAGTTCAGGTTTTATTTTCAGTATTCTTTTTCTTGACTGATTATACACACAATTGACTTTTGTACTTTTCTTCCCAAAAAACTTTCAAGCATTCTACTTGCCAGTTTTGGAAGCCTTTTCTGTCAACTTGGAGGTATTTTTTTGGCAATTGACTCATGTATTTCAGTTATCTTTTGAATTTTGAAACCTTTTAGAGTTGGTTGTGCTGACAACTAGTATTGAATCTTTTGGTTTTAATATTTTTTAAGGGTGATTTCTTTGTTTCGAACACTTTGATTGAACAAGTGTAGAATGTAACTTTGTTTGTGAATGAATCTTTGTTTGAGTATTATTTTTCTTCATGTTCTCTTCTATCTTAACTTTGAACTATTTCATGATCATTGAAATAAAATAAGCATTAAAAGAATTGCACTTGATCTCATTTGCATGTTAGCATCAAACAAATAAATTCATTCATTCTAGATCTTAGAAGTAGAGTTGTAGTTGAAAAAAGTACAAAACTTAGCATCCATTGGTTTTGAAATTTAAAATAATTTTCTTTCGATAATTTGATTAACATTTGGGTTATTCATTTAAATGAAAATAAAATTGCATTGAGTGTTGCATGCATTGAGTGTTGGGATGAGTGTTTAATCATATTTGGAAGAAAAAGAAACATTTTCTTCCTCTTGTAGCACCACGAAAAAAAAGACATTAGAGCCTAGAATAGTGTCGGAATTTAGTTTATTAAGTTCATGAATTGGGCTAAATAGATGGTGCAAAACCCGATGCCAAATGGCCTGTTCAAGTGGGCATCAGGATTAGCGTTAGGTTTAGCGCCTAGTTTTTCTCCTAGTTTAGCACCTAAAATAGCTTCCTACTTAGATCCAGAAATAGCTCCAAGTATGGATTCCAATTTAATGTCAAGTTTTACTTCCATTTTAGAGCCACAATTTTCTTCCATTTTAACAACTCATGTTTCTTCATTTTTATCTTCCATTTATTAATTTAATATTTTTTATTTCAATTTAATTAGTTAGATATATCATGCCTCTTAAAAAACTTATGTTATTATAGAGTAATTCATATTGCATTTGAAGTATTTTCTATGATATCTTTTCTAAAGAACTTTTAGGGAAATGGACATCCATGGAAACTAACAACATCATTATACTTATTAAATCTCCATCTAAATCAAATCTACAACATACAATACATATAAAATAGAAAGATAATGATTATAACATTATCATCATCTATAATTAAAACAACTGAGTCAAATATAACAATATTAGATAAGTATCACGTCAAACAACTTATATCTTAAAAAAAAACAGATATCTCATTTGGAATGTATATCATAACATTTCTAGAGATCTTAAAAAAAATAGATATCGCATTTCAAATTTATGTGATATCATTCATGAAGAAATTTAATTGAATTTGAAAACATCCATCCTAAGTAGTAAAGTAAAATCATCATACGTAATAAATATCCATTCAAAAATCATCGACCACTTCCAATATATATATATATATATATATATATATATATATATATATATATATATATTAACAAGTCAATACTGATAAGATCATCATCATATATAACTAAAAAATGTGAAAGTAAAAGATCAATAACATGTCAAAATGATACAACTCAATAATATTGTAATGCAGGTGAAAATGATACATATTATAGCAAACATGAAAAGAGGCATCATAACAATATATCATCAATGATCCATGATGGAGTCTATATGATCAATGTCACTAGATACTACCAACAACTGACTTATCATCATCATCACTATCATCATCATCATCAATGTGATTATCCTCGTCATCTGCCTCGGTGTCTTCTACATCTGCCTCATCATCATCATCTCTGATGTTTGTATCAGACCCATTATAATATGGATCTATCTCATGAGGATTAACTGGATCTTCTAGAAGACATGTGTTTTGCAAAAAAAAGATTCAAATTGAAAAGTTATTATTTATTTCATGCAATAATTAATTTTTGTGTTATATTTCTAATATTACAACCTATGAAACAAAACCATAATCATATTACATCATATCAAAGTGCACATACCATAATAAAATTTCAAATAAGTTATATATAAGATGTCATTCCAATGGTGTAAAACATGCAAAAATTCCAATAAACGTTAGTAAAGATCATAAAAAAAATTGTTATACATTTTAACGATCAATTGTAAATTCTATTACATAATCGTAAGCGCCAACCCTCTCCATTTTGTGCTATATATGATTGAGTTTTCTTTGAATATCCTTTGAGAGTTGACTGGTCTATATATATTCTTCTCTTATATTTCACAAACGAATATTTTTCTAGGACATTTTGGCACTGTAATATGCTTCAAAGGTCCTTTGAGAATTAACTAGTCTATAGGTAATTATGGAGATGCTCTTGATACTTATTCAACTAGACCACATCTGAATTTAAATCCTTCCAAAGAAATCATTTGCATGTTTATGAAACCGTGCCTCAAGAGAACATGGACAAAGTGGTCAATTAGTCCATTCCTAAACAAGCTTGCAACATCTCATGAAACATAAAAATGTTGCTATGTTATTTTTTTATGCCCCGAGGAGGTATTATCCCTAAAATATTCAATACACTATTTTCATGGAAGATAAAACCCTAGAATATTCAAGACATCAAGCACTAAAGGGATGAAAATTATGACAAAAATGTAATAAAAGGTGTCAAGGTGTATTCCAAGGGAGAAATATGACAATTAAACCCTAGACGTCAAGCTAAAAAGGATGGAAATTTAGGGTAAATATTGTGTTCCCATGCCTTTCCTTGCCAGGCCTTGCCTTGCTATGGAATTCCTTTCCATGACATGCCTTGCCTTTCCTTTCCATGCCTTTCCTTTCCATGTGATGCAGGAGCATCGTTAGCAAAGCCACATGGGATTACAGCACAACGCCTAGCATGCCTTTTGAGTAAAATTTTAAATTTTGAAAGATGGTGTATATTAGAGAACTTCTGAGTAAACGATGAATCAAAGAATTTTTAATGGTTGGAGGTTGAACGATCGCGTCAAAACAGGAGAGATCAGATCGTCCTTTAGTTATTCGATTTTGGCGTGGATATTAACATTCACCTTAAATTGTCTGTCACAGACATTTATTGTAATAAGACTAAGTAGCTATAAGCTTTTACTTCGATCAGATAGGTAGTTGGAGGGAACCCTAGAGGACCTCTTGTATAAGTATATGCACTGTATGCATGAATAAGGCTGCTGCAGATTAGTAGGAGATAGTTGTTACTGAATGTAAGTTATTTTTATCAAATTTGTAGCCATTTACATCTGAATGAATATAACAGAGGTATATTGACTCAATGCATGGTGTTGCTACTATTTATAGTTTCCTTGTTATTTTTTGTTTTCATGAATGAATGAGTTATGTTATTGAGTATATGAAACAATGAAGCATTTGGATAAGATTCAATTGTTTCTCTTCATTGATTTTATGCAAGGTGTCCATACAATCCACAAGAAGTGCATTGACAAAGTCTATTTCGAATCAGAAGATCAAAAGAGGTAGCATGAAACTTCCATTTGCAAGGAGTGCAAAGGGACTATTGCAAGGAATGCAAAGTCACCCACAAGAAAATAATTTTTTCATAAGAATCTGTTGCAAGGAGTGCACAGATTCAAAGTTCGATTAAGAGTCGAAGTAGCTCTCTAAGGAGTCAAAGGGTTCAAGAAAAAAAGCTTAAGAGATANGGTAGCATGAAACTTCCATTTGCAAGGAGTGCAAAGGGACTATTGCAAGGAATGCAAAGTCACCCACAAGAAAATAATTTTTTCATAAGAATCTGTTGCAAGGAGTGCACAGATTCAAAGTTCGATTAAGTGTCGAAGTAGCTCTCTAAGGAGTCAAAGGGTTCAAGAAAAAAATCTTAAGAGATATATCGGGAAGAAATATTCAAAGGGAGTGAAGCTCTAAAGGTTTACTGAGATCCATCCAGGAGGAAGCAAAATCGTTCCATATCGTTGGATCTATGAAAAGTGCATGAGATTTAAGTATCATTGTGCACATAGGAGAGAGGAATTCCTCGAAGCCCGGAAGAAGTTAGGGAACGTCCATCATCTAGAGGGACAAGTGGCATAATATCTTCAACTCTAGAGCAGAAGCACTCCAGGAGTTTTGTAGACAAGGAGAGAGATAAATCGTTGAAGATTCGAAGGCCAAAGTAGATCCTAGTCATTGGTCACCAGGAGGCACATGTCAACAAATTTGAGACTCCAGAGAAAAGTCACTCTGAGAGATTTCAGTTCTGGATTGTGAAAAACTCCCGAAGTCTCAAAGAGTAGAGTAGATCACAATCATGTTTTGCAAATGACACATGGTGAGAGATCTGGAAGTTCAAATGTCTAACACTCCAGAAGGAAGTCGACAGGGAGCGAAGAAAATATGGGCCATCAAATCTAAAAGGACACGCGACAGAGATCCGTGAACTCCGGACGAAAGCGCTCTGGGAGAAACTGAGTGTGGATAGGTTGAAAATCCTGAAGGCTGAAGTCCCAAAGTTAACTAGGACCATTGATACAGAAGGATGCGTGGCGCACTATCCTAAACTCTGAAAGAAAACAATCCCAGGGAAAAGGCTCCAGGAACGTATGAAACTCATGAACGTCGAAGTCCCGAAGTGGACCAGATTTGTTGATTTGGGTGGATGTGTGGCACCTAATATAGAACTTTAGGTACAGATTACTCTGGGGAAAAGCAGAGGTTGGAACATCCATAACTCCCAAAGTGCAGAGTCCCAAAGTAGATCTCGATCGTTGATTGTGAAGGGGGACGTGGACCATTGATCTGGTCCTGATTAAAAGTTTTGAAGTTGCAAAGTGCCAGGAGGTTAAGCTTCAGGTCACAGCCCAAGGTCACATTCAAAGAATAGATAGAGGAAGGAGTTAGCACCCATCAGTGTTGAGATTTGAAAAAGAACTAAGAAATCAGGGACCATGGGTACCATACGACTTGTGCCTCAGGTGATAAGAGGGAAAGTGTTTGATTTAGTTTGAGACCAGTAAGCTCTCAAGGAGCTAATTCAGCTTGAGGAGATTAATAACCTTGATCGGGAGGTCATGCAGCCCTGAGGGAGAGTAGGGGAATTTGCACCAAGTGGTATCAAGAATGGCCATCACTAAGGAGTATGTTTGAGGTGAGAAGCTTCCATGGATTAGCTAGTTTCTATAGGAACTTCATTAGAAATTTCAGCAGAATCTGTGCATGAATGATGGATACAATGAAGAAGAGACACAAGTCTTTTAAATGAACAAAAGAAGCTAAGAAAAGTTTCAATATATTGAAGAATAAGATAACAGAACAACCAATTCTGGTCTTGCCAAATTTCAAGAAGAAATTTCAAGTAAGGTGTGATGCAAGTGGTGTTGCAATTGGAGAAGTCTTAAGCCAAGATAATAGGCCTATTGCATATTTCAGTGAGAAGGGTTGCAACCCCCACCCCCCTTCCCTCTGGAATTTTTGGGCTGCATGACCTCCCAGTCTAGGATTGTTCAAGTCATCAAAATGAATGGTTCGTCGAGCTCCTGATGGAACTGATTAACTTGAGACATGCCCTTTGTCTTCCCGGTGTAGGTTATGTGGAACCCAAGGAACCTCTCCTTATTAATGTCAACAGATGCTAGCTCTATGTGCTAGGCTTCCCTCTTGATATGACCACAGACTTTGACCGTGGGCCAACTTACTTCATGCCTCCATACTTCGGAGATTTCACGAGCTGCTTACTCCCCTTTTTCACGATTCCTGAATCAGAGAACTCTCTAGGACCTGATCTATGGTCCACGTTCCTCTCATGACCAACGAATGTGATCAAATCACGAGTTCGGACTTCACAAGTCCTATCTTCTTCTGAATCTGTCCTTCCCAAATTGCGAATCAACGAAGTGTTATTCCAAACTCCACGTGTCCTATCCCAATGGACGACCAAGATTACTTCATCTTTCAAGTATTCGAGTATTCTCCTCTTGAATTTTCTCGAAGGGTTCTTCCTTCGAACTGTGTGGATCTATGCCACTTGTATTTTGGATCCAATGGTCTAGAATCACTTCGCGGCTTGTGACTTCATGAAGATATTTGTTTGCACCCGACAAACCATCCGAAGTTCCTAAAACCGAACTTCTACCACCTATCTCTCCCAACGATGGATAATTTCACTATCTCCAGGACTTCAGTGAGTCCTCGACCCCTTTTTCACACTTAGCACAAATGATTTCTTTCAAGATTTAAGCTATTCTTGAAATCCTTTTGAACTCCTTACAGAGTTCTACGTAGACTCTTCTGCGACTTTGCTCAACTTGAAAACCTTCAAAGTTCACCATTCTTATGTGAACTCCCTCATGCCCTCCTGGAAGTTTCATGTTCTTCCCCCTGAGCTTGTAATATGGACATACAATATCTTTGGTGCACTCCTTGCACTCAATTCTTTTCTTCGACGACTTCCCTCTTAGATTATGGAAGGTTTTAAGGCATATCCTTTCCTTTGTTGATGCACTCTTGCAAATCCTTCCTTCCTTAGAATGTTCAGCAATTTTGGGCTCTTAAGAATTCCAACACTTATAACAGTGTTGCTATTGTATGCTCTCGTACATGCTCTATGCCCTCCTGGAAGAATGTTTCAGAGTGTTCAGTAACTTTGAGCTATGCTTCCTCCTACACAATCTTTCCTTCCAAGGTACTTAACCACCTTGAAATTTCCTCCTAAGTCTATGAATTAACCTAGTATGCCCTCCTGGCAGTCTCTCTTCTAAATCCACCGAGTTCAGACATGCACTCCTTGCGTCGGCTCACATAGTTTCCTCTCTCTCTATCACACACTCCTTTCACTTAGCCTAGAGAACCAGACCTAATCCAATACACTCATGGGTAGAAACCTACATCTCTATCCCTGTATACAATTTCTAACATTCATCTACAATTCAAATTCATACAAATGACATTCATAACACAACATCCATTACACAGAATTTGAAAACAGGAAAAACTACCATTTTCTATTAACCGTAGAATGTCAAATTACAATAGTGGAGTCTGAGCTACAACTGAGGCCCATCTCTTTGTGTTTCTCTCCTGGATAAATCTATCTTAACTAACCTCTTATAGCCTCCTACAGCCCAACCTCTACTTTGCAACAATTACAAAGATTTATACAAGACGGTCTCAACGAGCTTCCCTCACAAGCTAAACTAGTGGTGTCAAATCACCATTCAAAATGCATGTCTAATGTGCAAATTATAATGATGGAAATACGCTCCAAATCGGATGCATATCCCTCCTGTCGTCAACCACTTAATGACAACCTTATCTTTATCTTGTGCGAAGGCACTTCTTGGCCTATTTCATCTTGCCATCATTAAATTCTTGGATCACGCTTTTGATTCTCGAGGAAAAATGAGAGGGCAATGCCTCTCCCTTCCTTGAATGTGCACCATGCCTGATAATTGACTAGCACGTGCAGAGGTGGAGCTATGCTCCTGCATCATACTCCATGAATACGAAAATCATGAGCTCCTACTCATGAGATTTCCAGCATGGTTGAAATCCTCCTAGATCCCAAACTTTCTCCTGGAGTTGTCTCTCGGCTCCTCTTCTTCATTACTTCTCCCTTTCTGATAATGTAGGATTCCTTTTGTTCAGTGTCTCCTTCCTAACCAATTCCTCTGTCGATCTCAAAATCAACTTCCTTATCTCCTCAACCACCTCATCGAGCTGTTCCATTGGCTGTATTTCTGGTTGCAAACTAACTTGTTGCACTTCCTCCTTGCCCATTGATAAATCATATTGATCTCCCAAGTTATCTTCTTCAGCTCTTGTGGCCTTGAATCACCCCTCTAGTACAAATTCCACTTCTGCAGTCTTCTCATCACTAGGTTGTTGCTCAACTTCCTCTTTTGACAGCTTGACTCCTATCAATTCTTCGGTTGGTTTAATTCCATCTCCCTCCAGCTGCAACTCATGTTGGTATGATCCTCTATCTGCTTCCAACTTATCCTGTTGGATGTGCATGTCTTTCACTATCACCCTTCATTATAGGGCTCTCAATTCCTCACATAGATCAGTAAATACTATGCGGTCTACTTCCACTTCTGATGCAAAGTTCAATGTTGCAGTCATGTCCTATTCAGCTTTTTGGATGAAAATTATGAGCAATTCTATAGAATACTCTTCTCCTTTTGTTGGGAAAAACTTCAGTATCTACTCCTCCTTCATGAAAGTCTCAGCTTGATTTCCTTCTACTACATCCACAACATTTGTGCTATCCTCTCCTCAGCCTCTTGGTAGGAATATCGCGACTCCTCCAATGATCAGAACGGTCCTTTGATCCTTCTCCTTTATGGTTGAAGTTTTAAACTTCTCATCATATTCATTCACATAGTTCATAGTTCCACATGAAGCTCCACCTGAGTGAGGTATTCTTCTGCATCATTTTCATCTATCAACACCCTCTGATGTGAAATCTCAACTGAGCTCATTCCTCCTCCCTTTCCCACTTGGAAATCTGGGATGCCTCTTCTTCCCATCTGACAGTTTACGAGATCCACTGATCCCTTCTCATTTCCCACCTAGAAACCTACAAAACCTTTTCCATATCCCTTTCCCTCATCACTGAGATTTTCAGCATACCTCAACCATTTTTTTTAACATCTGTTGCTACCCTCTAGGAAAAAACTTCTAGACAGGCCATTTAGTTGTCCTCTTCAAAGTCCATTCATACCTCCAGTGCACCTTTTTCTCTTACTGCATTTTGAATGCTAGCTTCTCCATCTGTGCTCTGATATCACTAAGATCCTTGTCCATCTCTGATTTGATTTTCTGTGGGCAGACTCTCCCTTGACCACATTCATGAATTCCAACGACCATCTTTCTTCACTTACAACCCACCTATTTGTTTACCATCTGCTACACACCTCGCAACAACCTCAACAGAATATCACACTCTGTCCCCCTTGCCTACATAAATCAATTCTTCATTAGCTCTGATATCTCTTTTTCCTACGATCTATAGACAAAATCCATCTCTGATACCACTTGGTGGCAACCCCTACCCCCCTTCCCTCCGTAATTTTGGGGTTGCACGACCTCTTGTTCTAGAATCATTCAAGTCATTGAACTGAATGGTTTGTCGAGCTCCTGATGGAACCGATTAACTTGACATAGGCCCTTTGTCTTCTCAGTGCAGGTTATGTGGCACCCGCGGACCCTCTCCTTCTTAATGTCAACAAAATCTAGCTCTCTGTGCTAGGTTTCCCCCTTGATATGACCACAGACTTCGACTGTGGACCAGCTTCCTTTGCACCTCTGTACTTTGGAGCTTTCGTGAGCTTCTTACTCCTCTTTTTCCCGATTCTTGAATCGACGAATTCTCTAGGATCCGATCTATGGTCCACGTTCCTTTCATGACCAATGGCTATGATCAAATCATGAGTTCGGACTTCATGATTCCTCTCTTCTCTTGAATCTTTGATTCACGACTTGTGAATCAATGAAGTGTTGATCCCAAGTCCATGTGTCCTATCCCAATGGACAACCAAGATTACTTCATCTCTCGGCTCTTTAGGTATTCTCCACTTGACTTTTCTCAAAGGGTTCTTCCTTCAAAGTGCGTGGATATCTGGCACGTGTCTTCTGGATCCAATGGTCTAGAATCACTTCGTGCATCACGACTTCGTGAAGATCTTTGTTTACACTCAAAAAACCTTCCAAAGTTCCTTCTCTCAAACTTCTGCCACCTATCTCTCTCGATGATGGATAATTTCACTGTCTTCTAGAATTCGACAAGTCCTCGACCCCTTTTGCACACTTAGCGCAAATTATTTATTTCAATACTTAAGCTATTCTCTAACTCCTTCTTCACTCTTTGCATAGTTATACATAGACTCTTCTACGACTTTGCTTGGCTTGAAAATCTTCAAAGTTCACCATTCCTCTGTGAACTCCCTTGTACCCTCCTGGACATTTTCTGCTATTCCCCTTGAGCTTGTAATATGGAATTATAGTATCTTTGGCACAATCCTTGCAACCATATCCATTCTTCAACAACTTTCCCCTTAGCTTACAGGAGGGTTTAAGTCATCTCCTTTCCTTTGTCGATGCACTCTTGCAAAGCCTTCCTTCCTCAGAATGTTCAGTAATTCTAGGATTCTCTTAAGGATTCCAACACTTCTAACAATGTTTCTCTTGTACGCTCTCATAATTTCTCTATGCCCTCCTGGCAGAGTGTTTCAAAGTGTTTAGTAACTCTGAGTTGTGCTTCCTCCTACATAGTCTTTCCTTCCAAGGTACTTAACCACCTTGAAATTTCCTCACGAATCTGTGAATTAACCTGGTATGCCTTCCTGGAAGTCTCTCTTGTGACTCCACTGTGTTTAGACACACACTCCTTGCATCGGATCACATAGTTTCCTCTCTCTCTATCGTGCACTACTTGCACTTGGCCTAGAGAACCAGACCTAATACAACACACTCACGGGTATAAAACTGTATCTCTATCCCTGCAGACAATTTCTAACATTTAGCTACAATTCAGATGCATACAAATGGCATTCATAACACAACATCCATTACATAGAATTTGAAAATAGGAAAAATTGTCATTTTCTATTAATGGTATAATTTCAAATTACAATAGTGGACTTTGAGCTACAACTGAGTCCTGACTCTCTGTGTTTCTCTCCTGGATAAATCTATCTTAGCTAACCTCCTACAGCCTCCTACAACCCAATCTCTAATTTGCAGCAATTACAAATATTTATACAAGAGGGGATCAACGAGCTCCCCTCATAAGCTAAACTATTGGTGTCAAATCACCATTCAAAACACCTATCTAATAGGAAAATTACAACGATGGAAATCTGCTCCAAATCGGATGTAGATCCCTCCTGCCATAAACCACTTAATGGTGACCTTATCGCCAACTTGTGTGAAGGCACAACTTAGCTCTTCTAGCTTGTCATCATTAAATGCTTGGATCACACTTTTGATTCTTGAGGAAAAATTAGAGGGCGACGCCTCTCCCTTCCTTGAATGTGCACCATGCATGCTAATTGACTGGCGTGTGCAGAGGTGGAGCGATGCTCCTACATCATAAAAGATAAATGAGACTAATGGAAAGTAATCCACATATGATAAATAATTTTATGCCATAACTCAAGCTTTGAATAAGTGGAGGCACTATCTTGTTCCAAAGGAATTTGTCTTGTATTGTGACTATCAAGTTTTACAATTCATAACCAGATAAGAGAAGTTAAACTAGAGACATGATAAGTGGATAGAGTTTATGCAAAATTTCACTTTTGTCATTAAACATATTTTTGGTAATGCTAACAAAGTTGTTGATGCATTGAGCATGAGATGTATGATTCTACAGGAGGTTCAGGTGAAGACCTTGGGGTTTGAACACCTTAAGGATATGTATTGTGAAGACTCATATTTTAAAGAAGCATATGAAGCTTGTGGAAATCCTATGCTCAAAGACAGAAGCCAGTGGATAGAGCATATGCTTCAATATGAATTGATGTTTAAAGGTTTCCAATTATGCATACCGAGGTGATCGATGAGAGAAAATCTGTTGAAGGAAAAACACAGTCGAGGACTAGCAAGACATTTCGACCATGAAAAGAAATTTTCATGGTTGAACAGTTCATTCTATTGGCCAGGTATGAGAGAAGAGGTAAAAATTTTTGTGAAAAAATGTAATATTTTCCAGTATGCAAAAGGAAAGAAAAAAAACACTATATTGTATCAGCCATTGCCTATTTCAGATAGGCCTTGGGATGGACTGAGCATGGATTTTGTGTTAGGATTGCCAAGAACCTAGAGGGGAAGTGATTCCATATTTTTTTTGGTTGATATATTCTCAAATATGGCACACTTTATCCCATGCCAGAATAAAAATGATGCAACATAGATTGCAAATTTGTTTTTCAAGGAAGTTGTGAGACTTCATGGATTTCCCAGAAGAATTGTCTCGGATAGAGACACTAAATTTGTTGCTCATTTCTAGAGAACATTATGGAACAAGATGGGGAAATAATTGTCTTTTAGTTCAACATATCACCCTCAAACATATGGACAGAAAGAGGTGGTAAATCAGAGAATGGGAAATTTGTTATGAAGTTTGGTCACTGAACATCATAGCCAATGGGATCAAATTATGTCACAAACATAGTTTGCATACAATGACTCACCAAACATAAGTGCAAGAAAAATCTCATTCCAGATAGTGTTTGGGATGATGCCAAGAGGCGTATCAGAATTGAGAGACATGTAGTAGAGTGAATTCAGAAGCTCTAGAGAAGAAGACTTCACTGTAGCAATGCAAAGGCTTCATAATCAAATCAAGGAGTAGTTGCAAAAAAACAATGCAGAGTATAAACACAGAGTTGATCAACACGGAAGAGAAATTCAATTTGAAGTGGGAGATCAATTTTTAGCACACTTGAGGAAGGAAAGGTTCTCAAGAGGAACATATAACAAGATGAAGTTGAAGAAGATTGGACCATGCAAGATCCTAATAAAATTTGGTAACAATGCTTATGAGATAGAGTTGCTAGAGGATGTGGGAATATCACCCATATTCAACATTTCAGACCTATATCCTTACAAGGAAGATGAAACATAAATATCAGAAGATGAAGAGAATATTTAGTGGGAGAAGCAGATGCCTATAGTAAAAAATCCATAGATGGAGAAGATCGTTGATCAGAGGATTGGTAAGAAGACCAGGAGGAATACCTATTTTGAATATTTGGTCAAGTGGAAGGGAAACCCGATAGAAGATGCCATTTGGGTAAGTGAAGATGATGTCGAGAAGCATGGAAGGTTAGTGCAAGAGCTCATGGACATGAGTCCATGAATTTTCTTACTAGAGGAGCATCATGTAGGAGCATCGTCAACAAAGCCACATGGGATGACAGCAAAGCACCTAGTGCACCTTTTGAGTAAACTCTTAAATTTTGAAAGATGGTGTATCTCAGAGAAATTCTAAGTAAATGATAAATCAAATAATTTTTAATGGTCGAAGGTTGAATGATTGCGTCAAACCGGGATAGATCAGATCGTCCTTTAGTTATTTGATTTTGGCGTGGATATGAACATTCGCCTTAAATTGTCTGTCACAGAGGTTTATTGTAATAGGACTAAGTAGTTGTAATCTTTTACTTCGATTAGATAGGTAGTTGGAGGGAACCCTAGAGGACCTCTTGTATAAGTAGATGCATTGTATGCTTGAATAAGGATTTTGTAGATTAGTAGGAGATAGTTGTTACTGAATGTAAGTTGTTTTACCAGAGTTGTAGCCATTTACATATGAATGAATATAACAGAGGGATATTGACTCAACACATTGTGTTGCTACTGTTTACACTTTCCATGTTATTTTCTATTTTCATGAATGAATGAGTTATGTTATTGAGTATATGAAACAGTGAAGCATTTGGATAAGCTTGAATTCTTTCTCTTCATTGAGTTTATGCAAGGTGTGCATACAGTCCGCAAGGAGTGCCTTGAAAAACTCTGTTTCGACTCAAAATCTCAGAAGAGGTGGCATGAAACTTCCATTTGCAAGGAGTGAAAAGGTACTATTGCAAGGCATGCACAGTCACCTGCAAGAAGCTATGTCTTGCGTAATAATCTGTTGCAAGGAGCACACAGATTCAAAGTTTGACTAAGTGTCGAAGTAGCCCTCTAAGGAGTCAAATGGTTCAAGAAACAAAGCTCAAGAGAGACAGCAAGAAGAAATATTCAAAGGGAGTGAAGCTATGAAGGTTTATTGAGTTATCGGCCAATATCCATGTAGGAGGAATCATAATCGTTCCATATCGTTGGATCTAGGAAAAGTGAGCGAGGTTTAAGTATCATTGTGCACACAAGAGAGAGGAATTTGCTAAAGCCCTGAAGAGGTTAGGGACCGTCCATCATCCAAAAGGATAGGTGGCATAATATATGCAACTCCGGAGTGGAATCACTTCGGAAGTTTTGTATACAAGGAGAGAGAAAAAATCGTTGAACAGCTGAAGGCCAAAGTAGATCCCGGTCGTTGGTCGCCAGGAGGCATGTGTCGAAAGATCTGAGACTCTGGAGAAAAGTCACTCTGGGAGATTTTAGTTGTGGAGTGTGACAAACTCCTGAAGTCCTGAAGAGCAGAGTAGATCACAACCGTTTGTTATGAAGGACACACGACAAGAGATATGGAAGTTCATAGGTCTAACACTCTAGAAGGAAGTCGATAGGGAGCAGAGAAAATATGGACCGTCAAATCCAGAAGGACACGTGACAGAGATCTGTGAACTCTGGGTGAAAGCAATCTAGGATTAAGGTAGTGTGGAGAGGTTGAAACTCTCAAAGGTTGAAGTCCCAAAGTGAACTAGGACCATTGATCAGGAAGGACGTGTGGTGCACAATCCTCAAGTCCAGAAGAAAAAACTCCGTGGGAAAAGGCTGCAGGAACATTCAAAACTCCCGAATGCTGAAGTCTCGAAGTGGACCAGAGCTGTTGATTTGGGTGGATGCATGGTGCTTGATCTATAAATTTAGGTACGGAGTACTGCAGGGAAAAGTGTAGGTTGGAACATCTAGAACTCCCAAAGCATGGCATCCCGATGTAGATCTCTACCGTTGGTTGCGAAGTGGGACATGGACCATTGATCTAGTCTCAGTGAAAAGTTTTGAAGTCGCAAAGTGCTAGGAGGTTAAGCCTCAGGTCACAGCCTAAGGTCACATGCAAAGAAGAACTAGCAGAAGGAGCTAGCGCCCATCAGTGTTGAGATTTGAAAAAGAACTAATAAATGAGGGCCCGTGCGTACCATACAACCTACACCTTGGGTGATAACAAGTCCTGTGTTTGATTTAGTTTGAGATCATTAAGGTCTCGAGGAGCTAATCCATTTCTAATAGATTAAGATCCTTGACTAGGAGGTCACGCAGGCCCAAGGGAGAGTAGGGGGGTATGTTCCACCATGCCATGTCATATCATGCATTTCCATTCCATGACTTTCCTTGTCTTTCCATGCCATGCCTTTCCTTTGCATGCCTTTCCATTCCATACCTTACCTTTCCAGGCCATGCCATGCCATGCCTTTCCTTTGCATCTTTCCATGCCATGCCTTGCCATGCCATGCATTTGATTTCCTTTCCATGCCATGCTCTGCCATGCCTAGCCTTTCCATACCTTTCCATGTCATGCCATTCCATGCCTTGTTATGGTATGTTATGCCTTTCCATGCCATGCCTTTCCATACCATGCCTTGCAATTACATGCATTGCATTCACTTGCCATGCCTTGTATTTCCATACCATTCATTTCCATACCATGCCTTTCCATGCTATGCCTTGTCATGCCTTTCCTTTCCATACCATACCTTGCCTTTCCATACAATGCCTTTCCATGTCATTCCTTTCCATACCATGCATTTCCTTTCCATGCCATGCCTTTCCATACCATTCCTTGTCATGCCATGCCTTTCCCTAACCTACCATTCCATGACATTCCTTTCCTTGCGTTGCCTTTCCATTCCATGCCATGCCATCCCTTGCCTTTGCATGCCTTTCCGTGCCATGCCTTGCATTGCCTTGCCTTTTTATGCCATGCCATGGTATGGTATGCCTTGCCTTGCCTTGGTATGGTATGGTATGGTATGGTATGTCTTTCCTTGGTATGGTATTGTATGATATGGTATCGTTGGCATGGTATGGTATGGTATGCTATGGAATGATATTCCTTTCCTTTACATGCTATGGTATGGTATCCTTGGCATGGCATGGTATGGTATGACATGCCTTTCCTTGCCTTGACTTTCCATGCCATGGTATGGTATGGTATGCCTTTCCTTTCCATGCTATGGTATGGTATGATATGGTATGCCTTTCCATTCCATGCCTTTCCATACCATGCCTTTAAATTCCATGCCTTGCATTCACTTTCCATGCCTTTTCTTTCCATACCATGCCTTGTCATGCCATGCCTTGCCTTTCCATGCCATACCATTCCTTTCATTCCATGCCTTTCCATACCATGCCTTGACATGTCATTCCTCTCCTTTCCTTTCCATGCCTTGCCATTCCATGCCATGCCATGCATTGTCTTTCATTTCCATTGCATGTCATGCCATACCTTTCCTTTGCATGGTATGGTATGATATGATATTCCTTTGCTTTCCATGCCATGGTATGGTATCCTTGGAATGGTATGGTACGGTATGGTATGGTATAGTATTCATTTCTTTTCCATACTATGGCATGGTATTTTATGCCTTTCCTTGCCATGCTATGGTATGGTATGGTATGCCTTTCCATGACATGCCTTTTTGTACCATGCCTTGCAATGCCATGCATTGAATTAACTTTCCATGCCTTGTATTTCCATACCATGCCTTGTCTTGACATGTCATACCAGGCCTTTCCATACCATGCATTTCCTTTCCATACCATGCCTTTTCATACCATACCTTGCCATACCATTCCATGCCTATCCATGTCATACCATTCATTTCCATACCATGCCTTTCCATGCCATGCCTTTCCATACCATCCATTTCCAAGCCATGCCTTGCCATGCCATGCCTTGCAATACACCCCTCGAGCAAATTGGCCACATGTCCCTGAATGGACTGAGGAGGAGAGTTTCAACACGCGATAAAACTCAAACCGAGACTTGGATGGACGAATCGTCAATTGGATTGGATCTAGAGCACTGGGTTTCATATAGTGGGGCCCCTCCACTATCATTTCATCGACCAAAAAATTATTTGTTGGCGTATCTCTGGCAGTAGGGTTTTTCTTAATGAGGAATAGTGAAATTTCTGAAGAGGAGGTCGATTTTCAAGAACATTGTGTCAATCATTTTTGGGTAGTTTAGTCATGTGGGCCTTGTCCAAACAAACTTGCGGGATCTTACAGAACTTTGTTATGCTGCTCGGTTAAGATTTTATGCCCCCAAACCAAATTTTCCACATGTCCTTGAATGTCCCAAGGAGGAGAGTTGAAACTCATGATAAAAGTCAAACCAAGACTCGTATGGGTGAATCGCTATTTTCATTAGATCCGGAGCACTAGTTTTCAGCTAGTGGTGCCCCTATGCTACCATTTCATCAACCGTAAAACTGTTTGTTGGAGTATCTTCGGCATTATTGTTTTTCTCAATGAGGCATAGTGCACGTTCTGATGAGGAGGTCGATTTTCAAGAACACTATGAAGGGAATTTGTGGGTAGTTCGTAGTGTGGGCCTTAAACAAACAGACTTGTGGAACTCTATTATGCTGCTCGGTTTGGATTTACACCCATAGACCAAATTGGCCACATGTCCCTGAATGGCTTGAGAAGGCGAGTTACAAATCATGATAAAAATCAATTTGGGAATCAAATGAATGAATAATTAGTTTCATTGGATCTGAAGCACTGAGTTTTAGCTAGTGGGGCCCCTCCACTATCATTCCATTGACTAGAAAATTGTTTGATGGAGTATCTCTGGCACTAGGGTTTTGCTCAATGAGACATAGTGTTAGGTGTTTTTGGGTAGTGTATTTGCATGGTCCTTAGACAAACATACTTGTAGGAGCTTACAAAAATCTGTTATGCTACTCGGTTTGTGTTTTATGCCCCTAGACCAAATTGTCCACATGTCACAGAATGACTTGAGGAGGCAAATTGCAACTCACGATAAAACTCAAACTGAGACTCATATGTGAAAACCATCGGTTGCATTGGATCCGTAGCACTGGGTTTCATCTAGTGGGGCTGCTACACTATCATTCCGTTGACCGAAAAACCATTTTTTGGAGTATCTCCGACACTAGTGTTTTTCTCAATGAGACATAGTGCAAGTTTTGAAGAGGAGGTCAATTTTGAAGAGCACTGTGTCAGAAATTTTTGGGTAGTGTAGTTTCATGGGATTTGGAAAAATAGACTTACGGGAGCTTGCAAAACTCTGTTATTCTACTCGGATTGGATTTTATGCCCCCAGATCAAATTGGACACATGTCATTGAATGACTTGAGGACGTGAGTTGCAACTCGCAATAAAACTCAAAACGGGACTCGGATGGGAAAACCTCTGGTTACATTAGATCCAGAGCATTAGATTTCATCTAGAGGGGCCCTTATGCTATCATTTCATCGACTAAAAAACTGTTTGTTGGGGTATCTCCGGAGCTAGTGTTTTGCTCAATGAGGCATAGTGCAAGTTCTGAAGAGGAGGTCAATTTTCAAGAACATTGTTTCATGCATTTGTGGGTAGTGTAGTCATGTGGGATTTGGCCAAACAGACTTGTGGGAGCTTACATAACTCCACTATGCTTCTCGGTTTGGATTTTACGCCCCCAGACCAAATTGGCCACATGTCCCTAAATGGCTTGAAGAGGCGAGTTGCAACTCACAATAAAACTCAAACTGAGACTTGGATGGATGAATCGTCAGTTGCATTGTATCTAGAGCGCTAGGTTTCATCTAGTGGGGCCCCTCTATTATCATTTCATTGACCGAAAAATCATTTGTTGGAGTATCTCCAACACTAGGGTTTTCCTCAATGAAGCATAGTGTAATTTCTGAAGAGGAGATCGATTTTCAACAACATTGTGTCAGTTGTTTTTGGGTAGTGTATTCATGTGTGCCTTGGAAAAATAGACTTGTGGGAGCTTACAAAATTATGTTATGCTGTTCAGTTTGGATTTTATGCCTCTGAACCAAATTGGCCACATGTCATTGAATGACTTGAGGAGGCGAGTTATAACTCATGATAAAACTCAAACCAAGACTTGGATGGATGAACTATCAATTGCATTGGATATGGAGCACTAGCTTTTAGCTAGTGGGGTCCCTCCGCTATCATTTCATTGATCGAAAAATTGTTTGTTGGAGTATCTACGACACTATGGTTTTGGTCAATGAGGCATACTACAATTTCTGAAGAGGCGGTTGATTTTCAAAAACACCGTGTTGCGCATTTTTTTCTAGTGTAGTCACATGGGCCTTGGCCAAATAGAATTATGAGAGATTTTGAAACTCTGTTATGCTGCTCAATTTGGATTTTAGGCCCTTGGACCATGTCCTTGAATGGATTGAGGAGGCGAGTTGCAACTCATGCTAAAACTCAAATCGGGACTTGGATGCATGAACCTTTACTTGCATTGGATATGAAGCACTAGGTTTTAGATAGTGGGTCCCCTATACTATCATTCCATCGAACAGAAAACCATTTGTTGTAGTATCTCTATCACTAGGTTTTTGCTCAGTGCTTATTACATATATTTGACAATTTAACAACTTTTTTAGGCTAGACATGGAATGAGAAGTGAAGGAATGGAAAGGAAAGGCAAGTGAAGGTGTGGAAAGTGAAGGCATGGCATGAAAAGGCATGGCATGTGAAGGCATGGAAAATAATGGCATGCATGACAAGTGAAGGAATGACATGACAAGGCATGGAAATGCATGACAAGGAAACACATGGAAAGTCAAGTGAAGGAAAGGAAAGGGAAGGCATGGAAAGTGAAGGCATGACATGGTGTGAAAAGGCATGGAATGGAATAACATGGAAAGGAAAGTCATGGAAATGCAAGTGAAGGCATGACATGGCAAGGCAGGACAAGGAAAGTAATGGCAAGTAAAGTGAAGGCAAGGAAAGGCAAGGCATGACAAGGCAAGGTAAGCCACGACAGGTGAAGGAAAGACAAGGAAAGGCAAGGAAAGTGAAGGAAAGTAAAGGCATGGAAAGTGACAAAAAGGAAAGGAATGGAAAGTAAAGTCATGGAATTTCTTTAGTCTTGCTACTTTTCTACTATTGTATTTAAAATCATTCTCATGAAACCCCAATCTATATCATTTCTCAAGAAGCACACAGACAAAATGAAGGAAACTAATGGTTGTTTTATGAGTTGTAAGTTACCACTTTTCCAACACTCATTGAATTTGATGGTTGCATGCTATCCATACTTTTTTTTCTCTCCAAACAATGCCACAAAACTATGCCTAGATTGAACATCTTTCACCAGCAAGTACCAAGAATGAGGGATCAATATAAGAGATCAAAATTGGCTCTTATTAAGCTTTCCAAATTGAGGAGCCAAGCCAAAGAATATATTCTGAGTTGTCAATACACACTCTACCTTCTCATGCACACAACTCATAGGATGGATTTGTCTATAAGTAGGAGGAGTGTGAAATCAAGATTAATATTCCACCCCTCCCACAAAACTTGTAGCATAACCATGAGTTATGTATGAACTAGGGTAAATTACAAGGTTTTATCTCTCCAATATCCATCGTTTGATCACAAGAATGAATATTGTGTAATTTATGAAGAGGAGGTTGATTTTCAAGAAAATTGTGTCGGTCATTTTTGGGTAGTGTAGTCCTGTGGGCCTTGACTAAATAGACTTGTGGGATCTTACAAAACTTTGTTATGCTGCTCAGTTAGGATTTTATGAACCCAAACCAAATTAGCCACATGTCCTTGAATGACCTGAGGAGGAGAGTTGAAACTCATGATAAAACTCAATCCAAGACTCGTATGGGTGAATCACTAGTTGCATTAGATCCAAAGCACTAGTTTTCAGCTAGTGGGGCCCCTACACTATCATTTTGTTGACTGGAAAACCGTTTGTTGGAGTATCTCCGGCACTAGTTTTTTACTCAATGAGGCATAGTGAAAGTTCTGAAGAGGAGGTTGATTTTCAAGAACACTGTGTCAGAAATTTGTGGGTAGTGTGGTCATGTGGGCCTTGGACAAACAGACTTGCGGGAGCTTGTGGAACTCCATTATGCTGATCGATTTGGATTTATGCCCCCAGACCAACTTGGCCACATGTCCCTAAATGGATTGAGGAGGTGAGTTACAAATCATGATAAAAATAAAACTAGGACTCAGATGAATGAATAGTTAGCTGCATTGGATATGAAGCACTGAGTTTCAGCTAGTGGGGCCCCTCTGCTATCATTCCATCGACTGAAAAACTGTTTGATGGAGTATCTCTAGCACTAGGGTTTTTCTCAATGAGACATAGTGAAATTTATGAAGAGGAGGTCTATTTTCAAGAACACTATGTTGGGTGTTTTTAGGTAGTTTATTTGTGTGGTCCTTGGCCAAACATACTTGCGGGAGATTACAAAACTCTATTATGCTCCTTGGTTTGGATTTTATGCCCCCAGACCAAATTGGCCACATGTCACAGAATGACTTGAGGATGCTAGTTGAAACTCGCAATAAAACTCCAACCAAAAATCATATGTGAAAACTGTCAGTTGCATTGGATTTGTAGCACTAGGTTTCAGCTAGTGCAGCCCCTATGCTATCATTCTGTCAACCGAAAAACCGTTTCTTGGACTATCTCTGACATTAGTGTTTTTCTCAATGAGGCATATGCAAGTTTTGAGGAGGAGGTCAATTTTCAAGAGCATCATCTCAAACATTATTGGGTAGTGTAATTGCATGGGATTTGGAAAAATAGACTTACGGAAGCTTACAAAACTCCATTATGCTACTCGACTTGGATTTTATGCCCCCAGATCAAATTAACCACATGTCGTTGAATGACTTGAGGAGGAAAGTTCCAGCTCGCAATAAAACTAAAACCAAGACTTGGATGGGAAAACCTTTGGTTGGATTAGATCCAGAGCACTAGGTTTCATCTAATGTGGCCCTTATGCTATCATTTCATTGACTAAAAAACCGTTTGCTAGAGATCTCCAACATTAGTGTTTTACTCAATGAGGCATAGTGCAAGTTTCGAAGAGGAGGTCGATTTTCAAGAACACTGTTTCGGTAATTTGTGGGTAGTGTATTCATGTGGGATTTGGCCAAACAGGCTTGCAAGAGCTTACAGAACTCCATTATGTTGCTCAGTTTGGATTTTATGCACCCGAACCAAATTTTCCACATTTCCCTAAATGGCTTGAAGAGGTGAGTTACAAATCCCAATAAAACTCAAACCAGGACCTAGATGGATGAGTCATTAGATGAATTGGATCTAGAGCACCAAGTTTCAGCTAGTGGGGCCCCTCTGTTATCATTCCATCGACTGAAAAATCATTTGTTGGATTATCTCTGACACTAGGGTTTTTCTCAATGAGACATTGTGCAATTTCTTAAGAGGAGATAGATTTTCAAGAACATTGTGTCATTTTTTTGGGGTAGTGTAGTCATGTGGGCCTTGGCCAAATAGACTCGTGGGAGCTTATAGGACTCTGTTATGCTATTCAATTTGGATTTTATGCCCTCGAACCAAATTGGCCACATGTCATTGAATGACTTGAGGAGGTGAGTTGCAGCTCATGATAAAACTCAAACTAGGACTTGGATGGATGAACTGTCAATTGAATTGTATATGGAGCCTAGGTTTTAGCTAGTGGAGTCCCTCCACTATCATTTCATTGATTTAAAAACATTTTTTTGGAGTATCTATGACACTATGGTTTTGGTCAATTAGGCATACTACAATTTCTAAAGAGGAGGTCAATTTTCAAGATAATTGTGTCAGGCATTTTTGGATAGTGTATTCACATAGGCCTTGACCAAATAGACTTAAGGGATTTTTTGAAACTCTGTTATGTTGATCGGTTTGGATTTTATGCCCCCAGAACAAATTGGCTACATGTCCTTGAATGGATTGAGGAGGTGAGTTGCAACTCATGCTAAAACTTAAACCAAGACATAGATGCATGAAAATTCAGTTGCATTGGATTTGGAGCACTAGGTTTTAGATAGTAGGTCCCCTACACTATCATTCCATTGATAGAAAAACCATTTGTTGGAGTATATTTTTCACTAGGTTTTTTCTCTATGCTTATTACATATGTTTGACAATTTAAAAACTTATTAGGCTAGACATGGCATGACAAGTGAAGGAATGGAAAGGCCAAGGAAGTGAAGGAATGGAAAGTGAAGGCATGGCATGAAAATACATGGCATGTGAAGGCATGGAAAATCATGGCATGAAATGACAAGTGAAGGAATGACATGACAAAGCATGGCAATGCATGACAAGGAAAGGTATGGAAAGAAAAGTGAAGGCAAGGAAAGGAAAGGCATGGAAAGTGAAGGCATGGCATGGTATGACACAACATGGAATGACAAGGCATGTCATGGAATGACATAGCATTGAAAGACAAAGCATGGAAAGGAAAGTGAAGACATGGCATGGCAAGGCATGACAAAGAAAGGCATGGCAAGGAAAGTGAAGGCAAGGAGAGTCAAGGCATGGCAAGGCAAGGTAAGCCACGAAAAGTGAAGGAAAGACAAGGAAAGGAAAGGAAAGTGAAGGAAAGGAAAGGCATGGAAAGTGAAGGAAAGGAAAGGCATGGCAAGTGAAGTCATGGAATTTATTCAGTCTTTCTACTTTTCTACTATTGTATTTAAAATCATGCTCATGAAACCCCAATCTATACCATTTCTCAAGAATCACACACACAAAATGAAGGAAACTAATGACTGCTTTATGAGTTGTAGTTTACAAATTTTCCAACACTCGTTGAACTTGATGGTTGAGTGGTATCCATATTTGTTTTTCTCTCTAGACCGTAGCCCAAAACTATGCCTAGATCGAACATCTTTCACTAGAAACTACCAAGAATGAGGGATCAATATAAGTGATCAAACTAGGCTCTTATTAATCTTTTCAAATTAAGGAACCAAGACAAAGAATATATTCTGAGTTCTCAATACACACTCTACCTTCTCATGCACACAACTCATAGGATGGATTTGTCTACAAGTAGGAGGAGTGTGAACTCAATACTAATATTTCCCCCCTCCCACAAAATGTGTAGCATAACCATGAGTTGGAGTATGAACTAGGGTAAATTACAAGTGATTATCTCTCCAATATCCCTCATTGGATCACAACAATGAATTAAATTTGTCAATGTAAATTAATACCCAAAAACCATCATAATGGATGCTTGTCAATATATTTCATTTTTAACCACATGACATTTCCTTTGCCCAGCGCATTACCCTAAGTGAATGGTGGAGCCTTTATTTGTAACCCAAATTTATATGATTATCTTGTAGTGGTGGCCAATACTTATAATTTTCCTTGGCATTTCACCTTAGGAATAATAAATTACATTGAGAGTTGGGATACTTATTATCTTTCTAGCCATGTTTCACATTATTATAGATGTGATAAACCAAAATAACTAGAACTGGAGCATAGAATCCATGCACAAGTCATAAGCATATCCATACATTTTCAAAATAACCTGAAAATTGACATGAGCGGTTAATATACATAGGCACATATGTCATTATATCAATGCTAAACATCAAAACTAATGATTGATGGTGAACCTATTAAATAACATCCTTACCCCACACATCATTTCAATGTCATAAGTCATCATAAGTCATAGATCCATATGTAAAACATGAACATTAGTATTCGACATCGTACTAAATTCAACCATAAAATGATCACACTCACCAATATATCAAACAGACCATGAATTAGTAAACTATAGCATATTTACCAGTTTGACATTAGTGCACACTAGGAGGATAACTTATAATTCTTAGTAAGGAATTTGAGCTATTGATCATTAACTAGGGTGAAATTGGTGTTTATTAGATCTAGGTGGTTGTTAGATAGTTGGATTAGGTTGACGGAATTTTTTTTTTGTATAGTTGGTTTTCATTGATTTCAACCCTTATAGAGATTGATATTGTAGATTGATGTTAACCCTTGGAGAAGTCTCGTAGCGAATTTCAGTAGTGCAAAGGTATGGGTAAGAAAACTGTGTTTGTTTTAGGTATAAAAGCATGAATATAAGTGAATATGTAGTTAAGACTATTCTATATGGATAGTACATGTCATTCCATTTCCGTTGATATGTGGAACACCATGTGGTTCCTCACAGTTGGTGAGATATGGCCTCTTGAAGTTGGAGGACCCCCAAGAGTATTCTAGAAGCCCCTAAAAGGTCAACAAGAAGTCAATTATTCTAGAAAGTCTTCAGGAAGAATCCTAATTAAATAATAAAGTTGAGAAAGTTCCTAAGTGGACAAAGTGCCTAAGTGGACAAAGTTGGTTAAGTGGACAAAGTGGTTAAGTGGATACTTTTAGTGGAAGCTATTTGGAGAGTATAAATAAGAGAGAAAGGGTCTCCCATTAGCACCAATTGAGAATATTTAATATATACAAGTGAATGAGGTAACCAAAGGAGATCTAAGGCGAATTTCATAGGGAAGGTGAAGTAAAGAAGGCCGAAATTCAAGGGAGGATAAAGTCTTTTGATGATGCTTTCTAAGGTATGTTATTTACAGGTCATCTCACCATTTTATAAATAACTTTTTTTCTAGAATGATTCTAATAGATAAATATGGAGGTTGTTGAGAAAACATATCCCAGTAAATGGGATAAACATTTTATCTTGTGGGTCATTATAGTTTGGGAGTTACACTCTGTGGAAGATAGGGTTTGTGGCTAGTCCCGAAACTAGTCTAAAATATTTGTTCCAGGTAAAAACATCATAACTTCTTCATAACATATCCAAATTTAGTGATACCAAATGAATTGGTTAGAGTAAAGTATTTATTATGTTGTGTACCATTTTAAGATCCATAAAGAAAATATTCTTCGTGTGGAATTCTCTACAAGTTCACTCTTTAGAATAAGCCAGAATTCAGCAAGATATGCCATATTTTCTATAACTCCTTTTCTAGGAAGTTCTAAGTAGTGAAACCTGAAGAATTTGCAAAGAAAACATTGAAGAATATTGTGTATAATTTTCACACCTTTATGCATTACAGGTACACAGTTATTCTCGTTGCAAGTTAGGGTTTTTGACTAATCCAAAATTAGTCATGTGAGACTAAAGTAAAGTTTGATGAAAATGCTAGTCTCTTGTTGTTGAAGTTAAGGAAGGTTTGTAGGCCTGTGATAACATACACGAGGTCTATTACAAAGTTACATGTATGTTTATGGTTATATTTGGTCATGACGTGGTACATTCTTGAGGCTACATAACAGTGGGGCTTGGCAAATGGTTTTATGTAAGGGTTTATGGTATTTGGATTATGGATTTTTGATGTATTTCTAGAGGACTCTTGTTATCTGTCTTGTTGTATGGTTGTGGTATATGTTGAGTTCATGTATGAGATACTTAGTTGATGAGATGGAATATACATGAGGTGTATGGTATGGTGATATTGGTACATCATGATGAGGTATAGCTTGGTTTGTTATTGATACATGATTTGTACATGCTTGGTACATTTTTAGAGGCACTTGTTGGTAATCTCGTTTGACATATTTGTAGTGATATTGGCACATGGTTTATGGTTGATGTGGCATAACTATATTGGTATTGGTAATGGTTATGAGGTGTTATGATGTGCATGGTCAATGCACTTGTGATGGTACAAGTTGTGCTAGTTGTTGATGTACATGATTAGTTGATGATATTATTGTGATAGGTTATTGGCATAGGTTGTTGGTTACAGGTTTTAGGTACAGGTATTGCTAGAGTTTTTTGGTTACATGTTGTTGGTACAGGTGACAGTGATAGAGTGAAAATGATAGTGGTTGATTCAGTGAAGGTGATAGGTTGTCTACATTTGGCACTTATATTTCACGGTGGTAGGAAAGGGCAAGGATAGGTGGTTGGAGCCACCTTCCATTTGGATCTGAAGAACACAAGGAGTTGGATCTTACTTCATGTTGGAGCCTGATAATTAGGGGGTTGGAGACTCCTTCTAGTTGGAGACAGAGAATTGGGTGGTTGTAGCCACCTTACAGTTGGAGCCGGAGAACACAGGGGGTTGGAGCCTCCTTCCGGTTGGAGCCATAGAATTGGAAGTTGGTGCTTCCTTGAATGTAATTCTTAAAGACATATAAGAAAATCATTTCATGGTTTTCTCCCACATTGGTTTTTCACATAAAATACCGGTGTATTGTGCATTGTTGGGATGTGTCTATTATTGTTTATTATGCATTGATGAATGTTAATGTTATATGAAACAATAACATATTACTGATGAAATAATGAACATTGTTGAAAAAGTTAAAGGAATATACATTGTGGTTAAAATGATTAATAAGTGGTATAAATTGCTCATTATTGATTCACCCCCCCTCTCAATAATCCAACAGTGGCTATTAAATTTTGCAGTAGGTATCTTCCTTGTGACACTTTGTAATGATGTTTTTGTTCGACATTTTCAAGGTAAACACTGGTGACGCCATTTAAGATACTACTTCATGTAATATTTCATTTGAAACATCTTCGAATTGGGCATGATATAGGTTGTTTGGGATTGTAAATATATTGTAACAAATAAACTGAATGATAGAAATAGTAATAATGAGGCAAGTATAAGAATTCGTATGCACCCTTGGAAAGGACAATATATGGACTGAATTAGGAAAAATGTTCTACAATGGGTGAAGAAAAAAGACTATGAAGAAGATATGGGAGACCTAACAAGGTTTTAAAGCATTTAACTTTCCTAAGCTGAGAATTAGGAACCCATCAACAATTTCTCCTCTATTTCATGGTATAAACCTACCATGCCATAAACTAACAATCGATGTTAGCGATATACTAATAGACTAACATGAGTAAGCATAATAGGAAACATTGTCTAAGGTCTTATTGATTGTATAAGTACCTTTCTAGAAAACCATGAAAAGCTTAAAACCACAGCAGATGCACCTTGGAAAACTCAAAAAGGAAAAGGTGATAAAAATGTAAATATGCATGCATAATCTAGACCAACATGAAAATGAAAACAAAACCAGACCTATCAAACTAAACATAAAAGGAAAAAGAGAAAGAATCTCTAAAATTCATAAACAAAAATGAAAATTCATGTGCAAACACACACACACACATTATTATGTTTTACTATTCTTTGGGTGTGCATTGGTCCTACATCTATGCCACACACACACACACACACTTATATTTTAACATTTTCTTGGTGTGTGTTGGTCCTATAACTATGTTAGTTCAACAAAGCAATAGGGATTTAGGATAAACACATTCATAGTATGTGAAAATAATCTCTCTTGGATTTCCTTTAACTAGAGAGCATTGTTTCCCATATTTTCTACAATAGTAAATGGTCCTAACAATAACTTATAGAATTTAGTATGCTTAATCTTGTATTTGTATACAAAGTAAAAAGAGAAAGACTCCTCGACCGACTTTGAATAACCTAACTTTTTCCTTATTTTCATGATATTTCTTTACAGCAACCTATCCTTATTTTAAATTATGAGTTGCAAACTCTCACTACTCTTAAAAGGATATTAATGCTTTAAATTCATGAGTTATTAGACTATTGTCTAGTTCCTTAGTATGGAAGGATAATCAATAAGTTGTAATATCCAAATTAGTAGGTATAATTGCCTCTTGTACATAAACTAATCAAATGTGTCTCACAAGTACTAGTTTTGTTCATTGTCCAATCGATACAAAAGGCATGTGTTAGTTGTAAGTTCCATTCACGAGTATTGTCACCAATAATATTCTTCATGATTTTCATCATAATTTTATTAGTGGATTCGACCAAATTGGCCACATGCCCTTGAATGGATTGAGGAGGTGAGTTGAAACTCGCACTAAAAATCAAACTGGGACTCAGATGCATGAACCATCATTTTCATTGCATATGGAGCACCAAATTTTAGCTAGTGGGGCCCCTATGCTATCATTTCGTTGCTAAAAAACCGTTTGTTGGAGTATATTCAGCACGAGGGTTTTGGTCAATGAGAAATAGTGCAATTTCTGAAAAGGAGGTGGATTTTCAAGAACACCATTTCATGAATTTTTGGATAGTGTAGTAGCATGGGCCTTTGCCAAACAGACTTGTGGGAGCTTACGAAACTCTGTTATGCTGCTCGTTTTGGATTTTATGCCCCCATAACAAATTGGCCACATGTCCCTGAATGAATTGAGGAGGCGGGTTGCAAATCATGATAAAACTAAAACTGGGACTCAGATGGATGAACTGTCAATTGGATTGGTTCTAGAGAACCGGGTTTCAGCTATTGGGGCCCCTCCGCTGACATTATGTTGATCAAAAAAACATTTGTTGGAGTATCTATGGCACTAGGGTTTTGGTCAATGAGGCATAGTGAAATTTCTTAATAGGAAGTCGATTTTCAAGAACACTATGCCAAAAAATTTTGGCTAGTGTAGTCACATGGGCCTTGGCCAAACAGACTTGCGGGAGCTTATAGAACTTCATTATATTACTTGGTTTGGATTTTATTCCCCAGCACCAAATTGGCCACATGTCATTGAATGACTTGAGGAGGTGAGTTTCAACTCGCGATAAAAGTCAAACCATGACTCAAATGCACAAACTTCCAGTTGCATTGGATCCAGAGAACCAATTTTTAGCTAGTGGGGACCCTACTTTATCATTCCGTCGATCAGAAAACTATTTTTTTGGAGTATCTTTGGCACTAGCGTTTTTATCAGTGCTTCTTACATATGCTTTAAAATTTAACAACTTGTTAGGCTAGAAATGGCATGGAAAGTGAATTCATGGCAAGGAAAGGAAAGTGAAGGAATAACAAGCGAAGGCATGGAAAAGCATGGCATGACATAGAAATTGAAGGCATGGCAAGGAATGGCAAGGAAAGGCATGGAAATGCAAGTGAAGGAAAGGAAAGGCAAGGCATGGAAAGTGAAGGCATGGCATGGCATGAAAAGGAATGACATGACAAGGCATGTCATGGAAAGACAAGGCATGGCAAGGAAAGTGAAGGCATGGCATGAAAGGCATGACCATGCAAGGAATGGAAAGGAAAGTGAAGGCAAGGAAAGGAAAGGCATGGCAAGTGAAGGCATGGCATTGATTCACTCTTGTTACTTTTATACTATTGTATTTTCACCTCTCAAGCATTTTTTGGTTTGTCTGAGGCTTCACAAGACTTCTCCAAGGTAAAACAAATCACTAGCTCACTTGTTCTATTGATATAGCTCCCTCATGAGTGTGTGTTTTCCTCTAGTTCATTTTTTTACTTGTGGCAAGGTCCAAAAAAGCTCCAAATGAAAAAATGTGTCATTGGTTTCTCGGTTCCACTATTGTAGCTACCAAACTATTTAATTTTGGCCTCCAATTTTATCTTTACTTTGTAGTGGATTTGGAAAATCCCTTGAGAGAAAAACACATCACTTGTTTCCTTGGTTTTCTTCCTCAACTATCGAATTAGGAAGACTAGTTTAGCTTTTAGAAGGTGTTCTTGTTTTATAAATTCGCATGTGACCCATAATGTCTCGATTCAATAAACGTTGTGTGGGAGATTCTTGGACAAACCACAACTAGTGGGATGTACAATTGAAATTATAACTAATTTATAATCATTGGAGACGTTATTCTATGTATCAAATCTTATGTTTAACCTCTAGAAGTCTCATTTCCTACATCAAGCATTTATTTGAAAATGCATTAAAAGAACATGTACAAAGAGGTGATGAGTAAAGAAAATGAGATATTATTGACAATGAATGAAATCTAGATCTATGAATATTTTGATGGAAGAAGGATGGAACATTTCATTGGTTCTTGGTTTCTCATATTTATTTCTTTATTTTTTCTATACAATATTTTTATTGGAAACATCTCTTGTTTCACACCTTGTGATTTTGATCCCTTCCTTCCCTTGTCACTCTTATATTTTTACTTGGTTTTTCTGGTTAGTATTATCCCACAAAATGGTGAAGAAAATAGTTTTTCATAGATCTGTATAATGCCTAACAAATTCAATTTTCCTTGGGGTTTGTGCATAATTGTGACAGGTTTTAGGCACAGTATTTTAGCTTCTAAGAGGTGTTCTTTTTTTATAGATTGTGTTATATGCTCATGCATGTTGTAGGCATCCATGTGCCATCATTAAGAGTTGAGTTATATTCAGTGTTGCTTCTATTTTTGCATGCATGTTATATTGTTAGATGAGGGGATATATCCTTAGGCTAGTAGGGTTCACTACAACTGGATTGTATATTCTAGGAGGACGGAGTAGGTCCCTAGGAGGTGCATGGATTCACATGTTGCAATATTCTCTAGTTGGGCATGCACCATTCCTCATACATCTATCCATGTAGGTAGGTACACTAATTAAGGTGATTAGGGTTAGGGTTTGACCTTTCTAGTTGGAGCTCTCCCTTGCATGAATTTAGATACATTTTAACCCTAAGTATTCCTATTGTATAAAGGATATGAAGATAACACAACTATATATCTTAGTATAACTAAGTTTTGAGCTATAATTATAACTCAATATAACTATGTTAGCAAGGCAAGTGAAGGAATATCATGGAAAGGCATGGAAAGGCAAGACATAGAAAGGAAAGTGAAGGCAAGGAAAGGAAAGGAAAGGAAAGGAAAGTGAAGGAAAGGAAAGGCAAGACATGGCAAGGAAGGGAAAGAAAAAGAATGGAAGGGCAAGGCATGGAAAGACATGGTAAGGTAAGGAAAGGAAAGGAAAGTGAAGGCATGGCATGGAAAGGCAAGGCATGTCGACAAAAGTGGATGAAAGGAAAGGAAGGTCATGGAAAGACAAGGAAATGAAAGGCACAGAAAGGCAAGTGAAGGCATGGAAAGGCATGGCACACCATGACAAGGAATGGGAAGTGAATGTTGATTAAGGTTGGTTATCATTTATGTCAACCCTTGAAGAAATATCGGTAGCACAAAGGTTTGGGTAATGGACCCAAGTTTGTTTGATGTAAATATGACTCATTATTTCCTTGTCATGGTTGATAATAAGTAGAAATGTATGAACTCAAAAGTGGTCCCCTTATGGTGAAAACCCTCACGGGAAGATGCTTTGCAGAGTGAGTTATCCCAGAAGTATGGTTAGAGAAACCATGCTTATTTGTGGAATAATGAGCTGAAGGTTAGTGAATGTGTTAGTGAAACTATCCTAGATGGATATTGCTTGTCATGCCATTTCCGGTGGTATGTGGAATGTCTCATAACTCCTCACAGTTAGAGAGTTATGGCCACGAGAAGTTGGAGAACCCAGGTTTGGGTAATGGACCCAAGTTTGTTTGATATATAATGGTATGAGTTTTGATATATTTTCAAGTAATACTATTCTATATGGATAGTAAATGTCATTCCATTTTTGGTGTTATGTGGAACGTCACATAATTCCTCACAGTTTGAGAGTTATGGCCTTACGAAGTTGGAGGACCCTCATATGTCATCTAAAAGCCCCAAAAGGTCAAAGTAATCAAATTCATGTTATTTCAAGGAATTTTAAAGGAATAAAACTAAGATCTCACCATCTCAATAAAACAAGGAATTCCTAAAAGTGCCTCTTAGAAATTATGGGATTGTTAAAAATTAAATACAATTTATTCACAATTTATTAAAAAGGAAATAATTTATTTAAAATTAGTTGTTAGCTTTAATTAGGTCTCTTATAAATGATGTTTCTTTCCACACATTCTGAAATTTAAATAAAACCATTACAATTAATTTTAATATGTAATGCAATACAATACAATTGAACAAGTGTAATTCAATGGTGGATATAACTATTTTTAGGTTTTGTTCTACTTCTTAGCATAGTTTCAAAGTAATATATCTACTAGACTACTTCTTAGCATAGCCTGCAAAGTGGCAGGTGAACGATGCCAAAGCTTCCTCCTGGACAACTGAAACACACATAGAGTTGAGGAAATCTAAAAGTTAATTTCAAATGTGGTAATTCCAAAGGTTAATCAGTTAAACTTGGCAAACATATGGTGGTACAATAATTTCTTAATATGATTAGGTAAATGTTAAAAAGTAAACAGGTTAACTCATGCATTTAAAAATACAAGGAAGTTATGAAGAGTAAATCACATTCATTGATTTGGGAGGATGACTAAGAATATGCCATCATCTTCAATTGTTAGCCATCAGATTAGAATTTTAGATTAAAAGGTGATTAATTGTACCCATGTCCAATAGATATACACCTTTAGGCATAACTAGACTATTTTCTAGTAATTTGTATAGATAATATTTGATTTTTTGAATATATATATATAGAGATTATATTTTTTTGATGATAATAACATAAAGAGGTGAAAATAAATGTTATAAAAAGTTTTAATGTATAGATTAAATGTTAAATTTTCAAATTCACAAATGTTAAGAATAAATTTACAAATTTCAATCAAATTCATATCCAATTTATTTTGCATTATATTTTATAAAAATTAAATAAAATTCTTAACACTTTGAGTATTTCTTATAAAAATATTGTGAAATATTTTTAATCAACATTTAATATAAATTTTAAAAATGGTTTTAATTACTAGTTATTTTCTTAATTTATTTACAATTTACCTAAGAATTATACACCATTTTTTGTCTTGATTATACTATTCACATGTAATTTCTTTATTACATTCTTATTATTCATCTCTTTAAATGTTTATAATAAATTGTTATTATAGAAAAATAAAATTTATTAATAAAAAATAATATTATGTTATTTAAGATAATGTAATTATATTCTCAATTTCTCAATTTGATAATATTTTCTATTAATAATATTTTTAAGAAAATATTGTAAATAAAAGAATTGCGACCCAATTTATTTCATTGATGGTTAGAGTCATTCTATTTCAAGGAATAAAACTATGTTCTCGTAATCTCAATAAAAGAAGGAATACCTAATAAAGGCCTTTTAGAAATGATGAGAACTAACATTATAAAATTAAATACACCCACCACAATTAATTAAAATTGTTAGCTTGAATGGGTCTTTTAGAAATGATGTTGTTGTGCACACATTCTAAAATTTAAATAAAATCACCACAATTAATTTAAAAAATATATAATTAAAATTCTTTGTAATTTAGAAAAAAAACTATGTGATACAATAGACAATACAAACATCGTTAAAATACAACCATGTAAAAGTATGGTGAAGTGTGAGTTGATGAACCAATTAATTAGGATACCCATAAACTAACAATTTTTTTTTTTATTAACGCTCTGAATTTTCATTGTAACAAATACAAATAATAGAAGATTCTGAATTTTCATTGTAACAAATATAAATAATAGAAGATTCAAAATCAAAGAAAAAAAAAATCAATAAGATATTTTCTTCCATCATTCTTCCATTCTATCAATTTATTAAAAAAAAATTGAAAATATTTTCTACCATCAATTCACCTTGAGTCTTAAATATATTTTCTATTTTTTTCTGATGTGTTTGTGTGTTTGCTATTGAACTTGGATATGCCATAGGCAATGCCTCGAAGAACCATACATGTCACATGATATATTAAAATTTTTATTGTCTCTATTCTCGTGGTTTTGGAAATCAGTATAATATTTTTTTTCCTTTACATCTCTCAATATGGATAGATGTATTTAGAGTATAACATCTAGGATAAATGTATTTAGATTATTAGAAAGAAAAACGAATATATTAAAACTATTATAATATTAAGATATACAAAATATTATTTTATAAAAAAACTTATTACTATACATAATGTATTAAAATAAAAATATATATATTATAATGAAACAAAATATTAATTTTTTTTAATATTTTTATTAATAACACATAAGTTAAAATAAAATATATATATTATAATAAAACAAAATATTAAAAATTCATTATTTTTTATTAATAACACATAAATATATATTATAATAAAATAAAATATTAAAAATTCATTATTTTTTATTAATAACACATAAATGTGAATAACATATTTAAAAAAAGAAATATTAATAACTTAAATTAAGAGAAAACTCATAGAGAATTAAATATTCAAATGATTTTTAATAAAAATAAACTTCTTTACTCATATATTATTGAAAAACTAGTAAATGTGGGTAAATAAAAAAGCTATTAAGTGTGTTAAAGAAAAGATGAAGAGGAGATATTAATATTAATCACTATTTAATTCATCTATTATTTATTATGTGTTTTTTTACTTTCTTACTGTTCACTTATTCACTTTTTTCATAATTGAACATCCTTACTTTATTATTATTCACTTTAATAGTCAAGTAAACTTTAAATTGGCATTGCTCTAGATTATATATGCTACTTAATAAATTTTAATATATAAAATTCATCAAAAACATATATAAAATGATGATCATTATGATCATTTAATGTTTTGACATCATGAAACTAAGCTAGATTCATTTCAAGCCATGATTTATTAAGCATCAAGAAGGATTGAATCTCTTGAAGTGCATATCTTTTCTTACATTGCAAAAATTGATAAATTTAAAGTTAAGATGAATCTAGACTAGTGATGAGTTAAAAAGATGAACATGTTGATAATCATACACTTGCCATATCTACTTCTAAATTAATCATTAAAACTTAATATTCTTAATACATTCTCTAAATAAAATTAGATAATGTGAATGCAATGGGATTCAAGGTGGAGAAGTCAACATAAAGCTCAATATGGTGATGATTAATACCTTACAAAAACTCCTTCAAACTACTTAAACAACATCTCCCAATTTTGAGGCAGTGTGCAACTATTAAAACGAAATTCCAAACAACCAAATTCTTAGAATCAATTACCACTAATGTATCACATATGAACAAACATTCAAATATAAGATTCATAAAGTTGATAAATTTATCACAAAATATATGACTAAATGATAAAAAATTAGTGGATTATTTTCATCTCCTGAATAACATCCCAAAATGTTTGGAGATAAAACATTACTCTATCTCCTAAACAACATCCCTAGATGTTTGGATATCAAACATCACTCTAGACTTTTTAAACATCAACGATTCCACCATGGCTCGAGAGATATTTTTAAACATCATCAGTTCCACCGTGATTCGAAAGATTTATATCAACTTATTAAGAAACCATTTATAATTAAAATCTTAAATATATACACTTACACAATCAATATTTTAAAATCGCAATCTTTCCAAACTTTACAAATCTAACAAAATGGAATAATTTGCAAATTTAATAACAAATCACTAAAATACAAAAATTATCCACAATGAATTATGCGAACTATTTACCCAAATTCTGTCAACCATTAAAGCATGACATACTAAGAAATTATCATCATGCTAAATTATCACGATCGAGTATTTCCTAGGTAATGTAAACACGTGAATAAGCAGCGAAAAGTCCAAAGACGAAATGAATCCACGGTTGACATATTTCTTCCTACATAACTTATATTTATTTTGTCAGAAAAAGGCAAAGATATCTATGGGAGGCCATTAGACTCAAATTAGTCATTGGAATTTGAAAATGTATAAGTGATGGCGAATTCGTCTCAAGCCATCTGGAAGACAAAATTTTGCACAAATTGACCAAGCCGATTCTATTAATTTGATCATAGTAATAGCCTCCAAATACCTTAGAACATAACAGAAAATGATAGCCGCATTAGTCTCTACATCTCAACATAATCCATATATTGTAATTACGACTTTACATCTCAACATAATCCATATATTGTAATTATGACTTTACTACATGTTTGAAGTATGTCTAACTCTAGAGTTTACAGTTTTAACAAATTGAATATAGAAAACCAAAAGAAGGAAAGAAGAAAGAGAGAATAATGAAGTATGTCTAACAAATTAAATATAGAAAACCAAAAGAGGGAAAGCAGAAAGAGAGAATAATGATTAATAAAGATCACGATAGAAACTTTGGGAACCGTAGAATGAATCATATATAAAATATCATTAAGTTTTTTTCTCAATTTGTTTTCTACCATGATCTTTTTAGCAGGAAAAACATTATTCTTCCACGACCATCAAATCATTAATTTTTTTTTAATAATTACTTTTAAAACTTATAAAAAAATATACACTTAAGCTTAATTGGTTTGATCTCCAAAATCAATAGGTTATAAATTTGAATAAAATAGTTTTCGTGGAGATATTTGGATAGACATTTGTATAACAAAAGTAAAAACATTACCTCTTCAACAAATTTTGGCTCTTCTAAAAATATATGTATTTGCATTTTTGAAAAAACATGTATTAGTGACTGAAATTTCATTGTGAAAATTCAATTTGAATTTTCCACCTTATGACATTGTACCTTTTTCATTTACAAATGTAATTGCAATTTAAATTTATTAATATTTTTTTTTTTTGGGATAAGCTACCAAGAAGCACTTGTTTTTATAAAAAGTTGAATTGTTGTTTTTCTAGTTTCTTTGAGCTATGTAGGAGATATTTGAACAAAAATTGCAACTCACTTACTAGAGAAAATTAATCAAAGTCAGAGTTCATCAGAAAATCAATTTTTTAATGAAAAATGAAAAATTATTAGAGGGCATTTAATTTTAAAGAATATTCTTCATTGTATACTTGTTGACTATGGTTGACTATAGTTGATCTTGACCATGTTCACCATGGTGACCATGTTGATCCCATTGACCATGTATGACCAATGTTTTCTAATGGTTATGTCATATTACAATGTTCATGAAAAGATATGTTGGATTGTGATGTTACTTAAAGTTTGTGGTTGACTATGGTTGACCTTGACAATGGATGACGATGTGGACTATGGTTGACCATAGTTGATATTAACCATGTATATGGTTAACATGTTGACCTCGATGACTATATCGGTATAACTAGTAATGCAATATCTATGATGTGGTTAACCAAGGATGACCATGTAAGACCATATCAATATAATTAGCAATGAAATATCTATGTTACAGTTGACCAAGGATAACCATGTTTTCCATGGAGCATCACATATTTTTTAATGATTCAAATATTATACGTATCTATTAGTATTCTAGGTAATTATTTCAATTTGAGAAATCATACATATAGGTATGAAGGTGAATATTCAATAAAAAAACATATAATTTACTATTAAAACTTGTAAATTTTTAGTGAATTTTATCAATTTAATCATATTTATGTAAAAAATAGAGAATTTTAAAAACTAAATTGGTTAACATTTTTTTTTGAAAATCGCCAAAAAATAGTGAATTGGTGAAATTTCGCCCCTAAAAAATACCCTACCCATGGATGACCATGTAGACCATGGATAACCAAGTCCATGGTTGACCTTGACCATGTTGACCATCATGACCATGTTAACCATGTATGACCATGTTAATGATGAAGTAATTGATTGTCTATAGTTGGTCATCATTCTTTATGGACATGGTTGACTATTGTTGATTATGATTGACTTTCGTCACATTGAACCATTCGTTAAGGGTTGTGTTGGATTGCGAACTTGGGTTATATTTGTCCCATTGCAACATTGAGAATGATCATCACAATAAGACATTGGGTTATGCAAACAAATGTGACTATGGTTGAATTTTATCACGTTGCAACATTTATCGACAGTTATGTTGGACTGCAATGTCAAACATGTTTATCATAATGCAACATTGGTATTTTGTAAAAGTACAAAGAATTCCTCCTACTTCACGTTCAGATATAAAGCCCAACTATATTTTGAAACATAAATTTTTTCCATAACACTAATAAAAAAAACACAAAAAATGATTAAATATAGTATGTATAGTAAATACATCAAAAAATAAAATACTATATGCACATACATAGTAAAATATTGAATAGAAAAGACCATTTATTATTTTGAAATAATCAAAATCATAATTTATAATAAACTACACTAAAATTTATATAAACCTTCACTTTTAAAACAATTTTAAATTTGTGTTTCGATATTTTTTTAATGTGTGGCTTAATATTTATTATATGCTTATTAAAATATATTTACTCAAATAAATTATTCATGAAGTATGTAATTCTCTTTCCATATCCCTATAAATGCACAAATATGTAAATATATATTTATATATGAAATAATAACATAATTAAATTTAAAGTTATAAAGTATATTGAATTAATAACGATAATAACCAAAATTAAATCAATTTATAAAGTATATATAACTTTTAAGTATAGAGTCAATCGAGAAGAGACAATTTTAAAGGGTTCGCTTTATCATTTTAATTATTTTTTTTCATATTAATAGGAGAGGTTATAGATATTGAAGTTCAAATAATCTCTCAATACACCTATCCTTTTAAGAAATTACAAATTTGTGTTAAAGGGTTCGCTTTATCATTTCAATTATTTTTTTTCATATTAATAGGAGAGGTTATAGATATTGAAGTCCAAATAATCTCTCAATACACCTATCCTTTTAAGAAATTACAAATTTGTGTGCTATATCAATACAAATTGATTTTTCTTAAGAAGAAAAATCAATTTGTATTGATATGGCAAACAAATTTTTTATTTTGTAAAAGGATATGTGTAAAGCGTCTAGCTCATGAGTTGGGCACACACCCTTGACAACGAGCTAGAGAGAATTTTGACGAATCGATGGATAGTTCACTTGGGACAGAGGAGGCCAAGTGGTGACTTGCCTCACCTTTATATGTAGGATTAAGAGCATATTGGGGCTTGGCACACCCAAGAGAACTTGTACCTCACCTTGCGACACAATCCATGAAGGAAAGAGAAGATTGTAGATGATACACACYATCTTGGGTTCCACCAACGCACAAACATGGTTAACATAGGCGAGTCAGGTGAATCGATGTGCGTAAGAAGGAAACATAATTGTATGCAATAGRAATCATGAGGCAGACTAAAGAGTCGATGTGACTCCTTGGCATGCCCCATGATGAGATGATGGGTTTGGTTCATCTTTACAAAGGACACCTAGAATGCAAAGAAACGAACCAAAGATGACTTGAGACACACAAAAGTGACCAACAAAAAAATGACTTGATGTGGCATGATGAGTTGACTTAACAAAGGGAAAGTGGGTGACATGGATATCGACGCACCTAGACAAGAGAGTTAGGAAGTTGGCTAAGGAAAGAATCGACCAAGTGTTGGGTCAGCGTGACCCAACTGCCCATATGATTTATTAGTCCAACCAAGACGGGGTTGGGAGCATCTCTCTCTCTATGTGTGTGTGTGTGTGAGGGGGGGTTGAATGAGTTAAAACACAATCAAGAATCATAAAAGAAAGATGTGACAACAAAAGAAAATGTGGATAGTTCGCAAGGCGCAAGTCTAAGGTAGGGTAGAGGTAGAAAAACATGAGAACTGCTTGGTATTCTTGGATGATGTTGAGACACAAAGTGTTCCTATGATGATGAAGAGTAAGAATGGTCGAAGCCCTAAAATTTATGCAATTAGGTTGATTGGGGAAACCAGTAGTGGTGCATGAAAAAATTGCAACATGACGTAGAAGAAAGGGGAGTATTTAGGCATGTCATATTTATGTGACATGAGGGAAAATGAATGAAAGATGATAGATACGGATATTTCAGTGATATCGGTCATTAAGAAAATTAATTGGATGTGAAACCTACACAATCATGGACAAGAGTGTAGGGAAGAGTCAAGCTCTTTGCTTGCAAATTTTATGGACAAGTAGGAATCACCTCACAAAGTGTCTTGTTGCCAACAGAGTTGTGAACAAGTTGGGGAGAAATGGATAAAGGAATTACTCATCGTAGAAGCACCAAATGTTGAGGTAAGGGAGTTCATGGAGGAACTCACCCAACCAAACATCGAGACAAACATAGAGGAGGAAGTAGGAAATGGAGACAGAGATCCCACAACAATTGTGATTTTTTTTAGGAATTCCATTAGGATCTAGGAATTTCAACTAATTACAGAAAAACTTGAGGAGTTGGGATGCACACCAGAGGGACTCGGATTGGTTTTGAGATACTTATGCATAGATCATAAGTCAGACACCATGTACGCCAATAGCCTTAGTGGTGGTTATTGGGTACACTCCCTTTACTAAGAAACCATAAAGAAATAATGTTGTTGTGAAGTTGGAAGTGCAACCTTGGGTGCCTTGTAAAGAGGTTCCTTAAAAAAGATAGTGATCTGCACTACTGTGAGAAAGGGTCATGGAACACCTTGGGGAGTAGGTTCCATGGTCGATTTGGTCAAAAAATGATTTGATAGGTTGGAAGGTATGATATCCTTGATGAGGCATCATAGATACTAAGGACATGGAAAGCCACATGAAACAAGAATCAACATTTTGGTCGCATAATTGGAGTGTTGACAATCAAAGAAAATGTGTCGAACTTGTCTGGAAGAAAGGAGATTGGACAAGAAAATGAAGTTGTAGATGGAAAAGAGTGCTTTGGATGTGGAGATGATAATTCCCTTCGATTGGATGTGATGTATAGACTAATCACCAAACCAATCCAAGACTTGGAAGATGCCAATGCACGAGACACATGTGTTGGGTATGTGTTATATTCTTTGCATGAGTAGTAGTGTCAAATATTTAGGTGGTTTTTCAGCACATTATCTATATTCTAGGACTATCTGTTGATATTATGGTAGCTGAAAGAGGTATTTACCTCCATGTATAAACCTGACGAGAATAGAATACTCCGAGAAGAAAGAAGAAACCCTAATGAGTTGGCTAATAACCCTATAAGACTTGTCGTCTCAAGAAGATAATTTGTATTAGGTTATTATCCTCCAAGAGAAGAAGTCGGGCATAAGAAATAATAATATACTGAACATACAGATACCTAGAATAAGAAGTAGGCCCAGGCAGTTAGCCAAAATTACTATAAATACAGGAGGCTAGTCTTCATTTTGGCAGGCAGTCTCAGAATTGCAGATCGGCACTTGTGCGCACTGCAGTGCCCAATTTTTCTGCGTAGGATTGA
>JASDQU010306967.1:50250-60465 GCA_032191745.1 Picea mariana | reverse complement strand
TTTAAAGAAGGAAAAGAGAAAGAGCCAAAAAATGTTGCAGTTATGGAGAAGTTCAAAGACGATGACATATATGGCATGAGTATCATAGTGGACTCTATAAAACACCACTTGATACCCTACATATCCCATCTTGACTCGTCAAAGAAGATGTACGATGCCTTAACAAACCTCTTCTCAGTCAGAAACATTGGACAAGTAATGAGTCTGAAGAATAAGCTCTGTGACATGAAGATGAATGATGATGAAAGCATAACATCATACTTTGTGAGGATCTCTCGGTTAAGATATCAAATACAAACTATTGAAGAAATCATCTTATAGAAGGAACTTGTAAACATAGTTCTCAATATACTTCCCAAGATATGGGATGCATTTTTTGCAAGTATGAACACAAGGAATGAGTATACTACATTTGAAGAGCTTTGGACTTGTTGTGCTCAAGAAGAATCAAGGATCAATGCAAAAGAGAAACCCCAAAAGAAGTACGATGATTAAGCCTTCACAACAAGATTCAAGAAATTCAGGAACAAAAAGAAGTTTGTATCAAAGAGGAAGACAAATCAAGAGAAAGATATTTCAAAAATACAATGCTTCAACTGTCGAAAATATCATCACTACAAGAATCATTGTCCCGAGCTAAAGAAAAGGAAGGAGAAACATGAAGCATCAATTGATGAAGAAAAGGAACCTACAAAGAAGACTAAGTAGGATGAAAGAGAGTTCTTCTTCTAAAGGTAACAATACTCTTCTTATTTCTTCTACATATCTTGTTTGCATTGTCTTTGTACATATCTTGTGTATCTATCTCTTGGAAGATAATGTGTTCCAAGATGAACTATATCTATGGAAGAACAGCAAGATAAGGATTGATATCATTAGATAATACACATGAAAGTATGAAATATGTCAAACAAATCATGTGGAAGCTATTGCAAGATAAGCCAAATCAATCATGAAGAGACTTAGAAGAAACAAAGACAGAAAGAAGTCAGCAATCAAGAAGAAATTAGAGAAAGACTTATGTCGTTTTGTAGAAGACAACAAGATGAAAGTGTGGATTTTGTTAGACAAAGAGAGCCAATTATATATTGCAGAAGACAATAATGATGCAGACGAAAGCGTGGACTCTGTTAGACGGAGGGAGCCAATTATATGCATTCATACATGAAGCAAGGATTAGGAGGGAGCTAATCCTATGATCCATTGAAGATGATGAAGTATATATCCATGGTAGCAGCCATGAAAGACAATACGTGTTTAGTTCAACCTCAGAAGAAGTATTCTTCGAAGAGAATCCTTAAAGTATCCCTCATTGTCCATCCAGATCCGTGATCCTATGATGAAAGAAAGAAATGGAATCTTTAGCAAATGGAATCTATAAGAAACTCCATGGACCCAAGATCTAAAGAAAAACATCAAGAAGAACATGACGATTCCAAGAAAGAAAGAGAAGCCAAAAAAACCAGTCATTTTATTCACTAAAAGAAATCACGTAGAGGAACAAAAAGTTGTGGTGAAGAATAGTGTATATATGTAAGCATCGCAAGATCCAGAACTAGGGGTTATCCCAGATGGAGGGAGAAGACTATGATGATTACTTGTTCCAGTAAACCATGCATATCTCTACATGAGTCATTATATCATCCACACCATCCATGAGTTTGATTTCTACATCAGATAAATGAACAAAGAGTGTATAAAGAGAAACCTCAAGACTTTGAGGCATACCAGAAAAAGACCCTTGTATGCAGATGGAAAATGACAACTTGGTGGAGAACCTCCAATGCACAACAAAAGTGTGGTGAATATTTTCTATAACAGAGATATCGTATCAAGGTGATTACTCAGTAGATCAGATCTCATGATGACAGAAGAAGTGCCACATGGATATGTTCCAGTTTTCCAACAATGATATACTCTATTGATCAGATCTACATGAAGTCTTCAAAGAAAACCAGTCTTCCAGACTGAAGTACATTTGAAATCAAGCATTATATTATCCGTGATGAAGTCCATAAAGGAGAAAGTGGTTCTCCAATACATATCTCCATAGATGAGGAGATAAGTAGACATTTTGGTAATGCTTTGATCCAAGATGAAAGAGTTTGCATAATCAAGATGGAGCTCGTGGAGACGACTTCCTTATTAAAAAAGGAAGAGATGACTCCCAGGTTGGGAGGGAGCACTGAAATTATTATTGAGGAAATTCATTTTCAAGATTGAAAAATAGTCCAACTTGGACACATCCTTTCCTGTTCGGAAAGTGGATTGATATTTCTGACGGACGGCGATTTCCCATTGTGGTTAACATGGGAAATGGTCTATATTGTTGATGTACCATAGTCAACTAATTCTCATTGTGGTTAACATGAGGAGTGGTATAGGGAAGTCTCTCTTCTTGAGAGTTACTTAAGAAGATTGGCCCGCCTCGTCGGACAACAATTTCTCATTATGGTTAACATGAGGAATGGTCCATTTTGGAGGTTGGTACAAGACAGTCTTTTCCTCTTGTGGTTAATAGAGGAAATGGTCCAGACAATAATTCCTTAGGGTGTATTCATTCTCTCCATGTTTCACTTTGTTTAGTGCCGGAGGAATGGCCCAAGGTGGGGAATGGTCCGTGCTCAACAATCAGGGACATGCTTTCCTTAGGGTAGATTCATTCTCTCCAAGTTACACTTTGTTTAGTGTCGAAGGAATGTCCCAGGGTGAGGAATGGTCCAAGCTTAGGAATCAGAACAATCATTCTTCCTTGCTTGAGAAGAATAAGGCAAATAGCCCATCGTTGATGTTCTACTCTTAGGGAAGATATTCTTTCAAGATCTCATAGATGTGAGTGAAAGATTGGCCCATATGATTCAGTTTATATCATAACATTGTTTCTGTGCAGGTTGATATCAGATGATTGTTATGAATACTGTATGATAGTAGATTTATAATACTGTGGTGGATGTGTTCCACTGTTCGAGACTATATGTTACTGATCAAGTACATGTTTGATACTTGATGTGGTAGTCTACCACTGGATTGTAGTTATGTACTACTATGGATAGACATAGTTGTATCATATTTTGTTCCGATTACCTTGAAGACTATCAATATTTTGGTAAATGATCGTCATCCAAATAAATGATTAAAGGACAAAGATTTCTGAGACAGAAAATGGCTTAGAACATCTACTCTTCTAGGACATATGTCCAGATTAGAAGAATGGCTCTTATATCACTCTGTGGTGTGAGTGACTTATCCAGCATCATGTCTGATTACTCAGATGGAGTATGGTTTTGAGAGATGATGTAGTTGATGACACTGATGGTGATGATGATGCTCATGATCTAGTCATGAGATAGTCTAGACAGCTATGTTGATGCTACCGGGTGAATGGTATGTTTTGTGCTCAAGACCAGTACCTGTAATACCTCCCTAGCTAGGAGGGAGTGTTGATATTATGGTAGTTGTGGGAGGTATTTACCTCCATGTATAAACCTGATGAGAATAGAATACTCTGGGAAGTAAGAAGAAACCCTAATGAGTTGGCTAATAACCCTAGAAGACTTGTCGGCTCAAGAAGATAATTTGTATTAGGTTATTAGCCACCAAGAGAAGAAGTCTGCCAAAACAAATAATAATATATTGAGCAGATAGATACTCAGAATAAGAAGTCAGCCCAGGCAGTTAGCAAGAATTACTATAAATACAAGAGGTCAGTCTTCATTTTGGCAAGTAGAATCAGAATTGCAAAGCAGCACTTGTGCACACTGCAGTGCCCAGTTTTTATGTGCAGGTTTGAGGAGAGCTACCGGTGCAGCTGTTGCAGCTAGGAGTTACGTTTTGGCTTGGACTATCTCTTGGTTAGGGTTTGGACTATCTGATCAGCTCTTGTTTATGCGCTATCCTTGGGGAAAGATGCACTACCCTTTGTTTGGCTATCTAGCCTAAGGTTTTCTTCTGGAATGATTCTTTGTCAAGGTTAAGGTGATCGGAGGGTGGCTTCGACCTATGGTTGAGTGCCAATAGTGATATTGTCTATGGTAAAACGAGCACATCCATTCATATTCTAACACTATCGAATACCAAATTATTTCCATAATACTTGAAAAATACACAGAAGAAGTGCACCAATGTTCTTCTTGTGAGTTACTAAGCGTTTAAATCATACAATTTTTCTTTCCATATTTTGAAGACTAAGAGTTTTTCTTTCTAGATTTTGAAGATTAATATTTTTTTTTTTGTTTGTTAATTTGTGCAGAACCTGTTGGCTATGCGATTAACCTGTGGCTTGAGAAACCACGACTCAGGGGCATCTAAGCCGTCAAAATCACCCGGGGATCGCACCCGGCCTGAGCCACACCAACCCTTAACATGGTTGGATTTTTTGTCCCCGCAGGTTTCGAACCGGTGACTTTAACATCACGGAGTGGCTTAACAACACACTCCGTCACCGACTGTCCTACACCTCGGGGACGAAGATTAATATTTTTACAACTAAATCCAAAGACAATTTCTATGATAAAAATCATTTGAATTTGCATATAATAAAAATGCAAAAGAATTTGAAATTCATATGACAGGTATGAAAAACAAATAACGGTGATCAAATTTCATTTAACAGATAAAGGAAATATGAAATTCCAAGCATGGAATTTGACTAAATGTTGTACATTTTTTTAATTTAAAGACGTATTCAATATGTGGAGATAACAGTGTCACGTCAATCATGACAAGAAAAAATAAATTAAATCGTCCATTTGACATCTAACAATTTAAGTTACCCATAAAAAAATTTAATAACCAGTTCTAATGTTAACCTTTCACTGTACAAGTAATTAAGCTAATGCATGGCGGGGGAGACAATGACATTCTTTTTTGTGTTGATTAATAAAGTAGGTGTGTGAAAAAATTAAATGATTCTAGGGTTTAGACTTTGGTAGACAGCTCAAACCTTGCTCTTCTCATGTTGGTCACTAGTTTATGGAGTCTGTATCCAACACCAAATTCCATCCACGCCCCTTGATAGATCACCCATATCACCATTCATCGTACAAGTAATTAAGCGAATGCATGGTGGGGACGACAATGACATTCTTTTTTGTGTTGATTAATAAATTAGGTGTGAGAAGAAATTAAATGATTCTAGAATTTATACTTTGGTAGACAGCTCGAACCTTGTAGGTAATTGATGCAGTCTTGTCAATCATCTGACATGATGCAATCCATTTGCAGATTTTTTTTTTTGTCTATTAGTATTCAGATATAGGTTGTCTGACTAAATAATACATGCAAAATGCATGAGTAGTTTTCTAAAATCAATTGTTGTAAGCGTTCAATCAGGAGCAACTAATTGTTTGTTCTATGAAGCTATGTATTGTTATAAATATCAGGGTTGATCACAATAAACACAACCTTTTTTGTGCAATTACAATACTTTCTTCTTTCTATGATATTGTGATTTAATAATTTAGTATTTAGTATATTGTTATCCTATTTCAATGAATGATTATCTAGTCCATAGATAGGCCTGCATGGATCCTTCATTTGGTATCAGAGATGGTTGTTGTTTTAGGGTAATCATGTCAAACTCTAATTCATTTCCCATTCCAGAATTTAATGGAAGTGATTATGATTATTGGTGCATCAATATGATGACCTTTTTGATAGGAAAATATCTATGGGATATTGTAGAAATGGGTTATGCAGAACCAGAAGATTGGACCACTCTTAATGCAAATGATAGAGTAGCTAAGAATGAATCTAGAAGGAAGAATGCTCAAGCTTTATTTCATATTCAAATTGCTCTTGATAAAAGTTTGTTTCCAAGAATTGTAGGTGCAAAGACAATAGAAGATGCCTGGAAGACTCTACAAGAAGCTTACCAAGGCACTAATCAAGTCAAATTTGTCAAGCTACAAACATTGAAAAGAGAATTTGAGAATTTGAAGACGCAAGAAGATGAAAATGTAAGTGATTATTGTGTGAGAGTAAAAGATGTAGTCAATAAGATGGCTACTCTTGGAGAAATTTTGGACAAAGAGGTTTTGATTAAAAAGGTGTTGAGGTCTCTAACACCAAGGTGGAACCATGTTGCAATAATCATTGAAGAAAGAAAGGATTTGTCTACTCTTCAGTTTGATCACCTAGTTGGATCTCTTATGTCTCATGAAGAAATATTGATAGATTCATTTGGAGAAAGTGGTGAGAAATTTTTTTCTTCAAAATTGAAAATTACAAAGAATGAAGATGCCAACACTAGCAGTAAAAGAAACCAAATCCAAGGTAGAGGTCAAAATCAGAATTATCCAAGAGGAAGAGGCGGTTCAAGAGGAAGAGGCAGAGGTAGATTTGATAAAAGAAATATCCAGTGCTATTATTGTAAAAGGTATGGTCACTTTGAAAKRGATTGTAGATTAAAARAAGGCAATAATAACAAAGGTRTTAATTATGCTCAAGAAGGTGATGAAGCCTCTTCAAACAATTTATTTTTATCTTATGACAAAGMTGAAAATGGCACTAAAGATATTTGGTATTTAGATTCAGGGTGTTCTAACCACATGTCAGRAAATAAGAAGCTATTYTCTACAATGGATGRGAGTTTCAAATCCAAGATMAASYTGGGTGATGACAAARMATTGGAGGTTKYYDCAAAAGGMRCTATGGAAGTCCAYACTAAAGAAGGTATGRWAAGTGTTACAGACATTTATTACACTCCACAATTAAAGCATAATTTATTGAGTGTTGGCCAATTGTGTGAGAAAAATTATAAGGTGGTGTTTGAAAATCAACAATGTACAATTTATGATAAGAATAGAGGCAATAGGGTGGTTACAGTTGTGCCTATGTCAAATAATAAGATGTTCCCATTGATGTTTGGAGAACATAACAACCATCTTGCCAATATGGCATATGAAGAAAAAAGTTGGTTGTGGCATCTCAGGTATGGACATTTGAATTTTCATAGTCTCAAGCTTATAACGTCAAAAGAATTAGTTTATGGTTTGCCTAAGGTTCAAGAACAGAAGGATATTTGTGAAGGATGTGCTAAAGGAAAGCATGCAAGAGAGAAATTTTCAAAAGGAAATGCATGGGGGGCCCATTATCCACTTCAGTTAGTTCACTCAGACATTTGTGGTCCTATGCAGACAAAGAGTTTGGGTAAGTCATCATATTTTATTACTTTTATTGATGATTACTCACGAAAGTGTTGGGTTTATTTTTTGAAGACTAAGGATGAAGCCTTTGATACATTCAAGAGGTTTAAAGCCCTTGTGGAAAATGAAAGAGGTTGAAAAATCAAGTTCTTGAGGATTGATCGTGGAGGAGAATTTTGTTCAAAAGATTTTCATAATTATAGTGATATGAATGGAATCAAAATAAAACTCACCACTTCTTACACACCTCAACAAAATGGAGTAGCAGAGAGGCAAAATCGTACAGTGGTGGAAATGGTAAGAAGTATGTTAGAAACCAAGGGATTAAGCAATTCTTTTTGGGGTGATGCAGCTGCTACATCTGTATATATTCTCAATAGATGTCCCACAAGTGCACTTGATATGATGACTCTATATGAAGCTTGGTATGAAAATAAACCTAATGTTAATCATTTCAGAGTCTTTGGTTGTGTAGCCTATGTCCATGTAGTTGATCAAAAAAGACAAAAGTTAGATCCAAAAAGTGAGTTATGCATTTTTGTTGGATATAGAGAACAAAGTAAGGCTTACATGTTGTATAATCCCCTCACTAATAGCATTGTTGTGTCAAGAGATGTAATTTTTTAAGAAGGGGGAGTTTATGGTCATAAAAAATGCCATGATGATATGTCTAAATCTATTTTGGATAAGGATATTATTGATGATATTGATAATGAGCAGCCCACTAATATTTCAGCTCCAAGTGCTACAAACCCACCAAGTAGCCCCTCATCTAATTCTTCAGTTCCAAGTGCAATCCCAACATCAAATGCAAATTCTGCAAGGAAGTTAAGAAGATTAAGTGACATTTATCAAAGGAGTAAAAGTCCAACACATGAATAAAATCCAATAGGTGAGATAGTAAATTTTTCTTTACTTTTCTTTACTAATGAGGTTTGGTTGCAAGAAATGCAAGAAGAGATAGATTCTATTCACAGGAATGATACTTGGGAGCTTACATAACTTCCACATGACAAGAAAAATATTGGTACTAAATGGGTCTACAAGACTAAGTACAATAGTGTTGAGAGTGTTGAAAGACACAAGGCAAGATTAGTTGCTAAAGGCTTCACACAGAGGTATGGAATTGATTATCAAGAAACATTTTCACCAGTAGCAAGACAAGAGACTGTTAGAATGATGATTTCATTAGCAGCTCAGAAGAAATGGAGCATTCATCACATGGATGTGAAAAGTTCCTTTTTGAATGGGTACTTAGAAGAAGAAGTGTTCGTGGAACAACCACAAGGTTTTGAAGTGCAAGGAAAATAACATGAAGTATATAAGTTGAAGAAGGCTTTGTATGGCCTCAAGCAAGAACCAAGAACATGGTATGCTAGGATTGATGAATATTTTGAGGAGAGTGGATTCAATAGAAGAAAAAGAAGGAAGTAGAACTAAGATAAATAAATACTCAAGAACAAATTGCAGACATTTTCACTAAGGAAGTTGCTAATGTCCTATTTTTGAAACTTTGAGATTAGATTGTGAGTCCTCTTACAATCAATGGGGAGTATGTTGGTAATTGATGCAGTCTTGTCAATCATCTGACATGATGCAATCCATCAATCTATTTTTGTAATTGATGCAGTCCTCTTACAAATAATGCATGCAAAATGCATGAGTAGTTTTCTAAAATCAAATGTTGTAAGCGTTCAATCAGGAGAAACTAATTGTTTGTTCTATGAGGCTATGTATTGTTATAAAGATCAAGGTTGATCACAGTGAACCCAACCTTTTTTGTGCAATTACAATTCTTTATTCTTTCTATGATATTGTGATTTAATCATTTAGTATTTAGTATATTGTTGTGCTATTTCATTGAATGATTATCTATTCCATAGATAGGCCTGCATAGATCCTTCAAACCTTGCTCTGCTCGTCCTGGTCACTATTTTATGGAGTATGTATTGAGCACCAAATTCCACCCACGCTCTTTAATAGATCACCCATCTCACCATTCTATGGATTATAGGACTATCGAATACCAAATTATTCTCATAAGACTTGGAAAAGACACAGAAGAAGTTCATCGATGTTCTTCTTGTGAGTTATTAAGCATTTAAATCATACGATTTTTCTTTCCAGATTTTGAAGATTAAGATTTTTTCTTTATAGGTTTCGAAGATTAATATTTTTACAACCAGATCCAAAGATAAATTATGTGATAAAAATAATTCGAATTTTCATATAATAACAATGCAAAGAATTTGAGAGTCATATGACAGGAATGAAAAAAAAAAAACAGTGATCAAATTTCATTTGAGAGCTAAAGGAAACACGAAATTCCATGCATGGAATTTGACGACATGTTGCACATTTTTTTAATTTAAAGACATATTTAATAGGTGGAGATAACAGTGGCACGTCAATCATGACAATAAAAAGAAAATTGTCCATTTGACGTCTAACAATTTAAGTTACCCGTAAAAAAATTTAATAGCATGTTCTAATGTTAACCTTTCACTGTACAAGTAATNGACGACATGTTGCACATTTTTTTAATTTAAAGACATATTTAATAGGTGGAGATAACAGTGGCACGTCAATCATGACAATAAAAAGAAAATTGTCCATTTGACGTCTAACAATTTAAGTTACCCGTAAAAAAATTTAATAGCCTGTTCTAATGTTAAACTTTCACTGTACAAGTAATTAAACTAATTAAGTTATTCCTTGTATTCTAACAATGAAGGAATTTTTCCATACTTCTCACATGCCTACAGACCGATGCCATTTCCAAAATTTTCATATACCTATAGATTTGATGTTGTTTTATGTTCATAGAGAAAGAGTGCCATGATTAAAAAAATTGGAATGACATGGGAGTGGGGATACGATTTGTGTATATACAGAAAGAATGCTATGATGAAAAAAAGTGGAACGACATGGGAGTGAGGATAAGCATAGTTAAAAGGCACGCATCCATAGAGTAAAAATGCACCCACAACTTCCATAAAGTGGAGCATATTGCACCCAACTCACCCATTGGTAAAAGGGTAAAAAGGGAAGTTGTGAAAAAACCTAAATG
>JASDQU010306967.1:35520-50143 GCA_032191745.1 Picea mariana | reverse complement strand
AAAAAAAAAAACTAAATGTAGTAAAAATCCACCAAATAGTAGTAAAAAAATCAAACTCAGTAAAAACACTTAGTAAACCATTGGTTTTATGCTAATCTCTTTAAACACTCTTTTTAATGACAAACAAACATCTTTTTTCATGCAAGTAAGTTAATGCTTCAAATCAAAGCCTTTCATTTATTGTGATAACTAAGAATATTTAGAGCATATTAAATCATGTCCGTTAAAATATCATTAGTGATTAAAAGCTTATTAATTCTATCCATTTCCAATAAGTGTACGTTTATCAGCGTAAAAATATAAAATTGTTTCTTGCATATAATTTAAGACCAAAAACATGCAATACTCAAATGCATGCAGCAAAAGAGGGCATTGTGGCATGGTGTGTGCAAGAGAAAAGACACAGTGAGTATAAACATAAACAAAATAATTATATGTAGGAAATTATATTTAGGGTTTTGTTTTATATGTATAAATGGAGTTGGTTAAGGGATGGAAGCGAGGGAAGAGAAAATAATTGCTAGTACTTTCACTTTCAGGTAAATAAGTTGAAATTCATGTTGAAAAAAAGATTAATTGGGTCGTGACTAAGGTTTACCCTAGTTGCAGGCCGCACCAAACTCTTCTTTCATATCCACCTCTCCCTTCGGTTTACCCTCATGCCTGATGCTTATGGCAAATTATATTTAGGGTTTTGTTTTATATGTATAAATGGAGTTGGTTAAGGGATGGAAGCGAGGGAAGAGAAAATAATTGCTAGTATTTTCACTTTCGGGTAAATAAGTTGAAATTCATGTTGAAAAAAAGATTAATTGGGTCGTGACTAGGGTTTACCCTAGTTGCAGGCTGCACCAAACTCTTCTTTCATATCCACCTCTCACTTCGGTTCACTTTCATGCCTGATGCTTATGGTAGTTGCGGGAGGTATTTACCTCCACGTATAAACCTGGCGAGAATAGAATACTCTGGGAAGCAAGAAGAAATCCTAATGAGTTGGATAATAACCCTAGAAGACTTGTCGGCTCAAGAAGATAATTTGTATTAGGTTATTAGCCTCCAAGAGAAGAAGTCGGCCAGAAGAAATAATAATATACTGAGAAAACAGATACCCAGAATAAGAAGTCGACCCATGAAGTTAGCCATAATTACTATAAATACAGGAGGCCAGTCTTCATTTTGGCAGGCAGACTCAGAATTACAGAGCAACACTTGTGCGCACTGCAGTGCCCAGTTTTTGTGCTCAGGTTTGAGGAGAGCTACCGGTGAAGTTGTTGCAGCTAACAGTTATGTTTTTTCTTGGACTATCTCTTGGTTAGGGTTTCGACGATCTGATAAGCTCTTGTTTATGCGCTATCCTTGGGGAAAGATACGCTACCCTTTGTTTGGCTATCTAGCATAGGGTTTTCTTCCGGAATGATTCTTTGTCAAGGTTAAGGTGCTCAGAGGGTTGCTTTGGCCTATGCTTGGGTGACAATAGTGATATTTTCTATGGTAAAATGAGCACATCCATTCATATTCTAACACTATCGAATACCAAATTATTTCCATAATACTTGAAAAATACATAGAAGAAGTGCACCGATGTTCTTATTGTGAGTTACTAACCATTTAAATCATACAATTCTTCTTTCCATATTTTGAAGATTAAGAGTTTTGCTTTCTAGATTTTGAAGATTAAGATTTTTACAACCGGATCCAAAGACAATTTCTATGATAAAAATCATTTGAATTTTCATATAATAATAATTCAAAATAATTTGAAAGTAATATGACAAGTATGAAAAACAAATAACGGTGATCAAATTTCATTTAACAAATAAAGGAAATATGAAATTCCAAGCATGGAATTTGACTAAATGTTGTACATTTTTTTAATTTAAAGACGTACTCAATCTGTGGAGATAACAATGTCACATCAAACATGACAAGAAAAAAAAAATGTAATTGTCCATTTGACATCTAACAATTTAAGTTACCCGTAAAAAAAAATTAATAACTGGTTCTAATGTTAACCTTTCACTGTACAAGTAATTAAGCTAATGCATGGCGGGGGAGACAATGGCATTCTTTTTTGTGTTGATTAATAAAGTAGGTGTGTGAAAAAATTAAATGATTCTAGAGTTTAGACTTTGGTAGATAGCTCGAACCTTTCTCTTCTCATGTTGGTCACTAGTTTATGGATCTGTATCTAGCACCAAATTCCACCCACGCCCCTTGATAGATAACCCATCTCACCATTCAGCGTACAAGTAATTAAGCGAATGCATGGTGGGGATGACAATGACATTCTTTTTTGTGTTGATTAATAAATTAGGTGTGTGAAGAAATTAAATGATTCTAGTATTTATGCTTTGGTAGACAACTCAAACCTTGTTGGTAATTGATGAACTCTTGTCAATCATCTGACATGATGCAATCCATCAATCCATTTGCAGTTTTGTTTTTTCCTGTTAGTATTCAGATATAGATTGTCTGACTAAATAATGCATGCAAAATGCATGAGTAGTTTTCTAAAATCAATTGTTGTAAATGTTCAATCAGGAGCAATTAACTGTTTGTTCTATAAGTCTATGTATTGTTATAAAGATCAAGGTTGATCATAGTGAACGCAACCTTTTTTTTGCAATTACAATTCTTTATTCTTTCTATGATATTGTGATTTAATCATTTAGTATTTAGTATATTGTTATGTTATTTCATTGAATGATTATCTAGTCCATAGATAGGCCTGCATAGATCCTTCATTTGGTATCAAAGCTGGTTGTTGTTTTAGGGTAATAATGTCAAACTCTAATTCATTGCCCATTCCAGAATTTAATGGAAGTGATTATGATTATTGCTGCATCAATATGATGACTTTTTTGATAGGGAAAGATCTATGGGATATTGTATAAATGGGTTATGTAGAGCCATAATATTGGACCACTCTTAATGCAAATGATAGAGTAGCTAAGAAGGAATCTAGAAGGAAGAGTGCTCAAGATTTATTTCATATTCAAATTGCTCTTGATAAAAGTTTGTTTCCAAGAATTGTAGGTGCAAAGACAACAACAAATGCCTGGAAGAATCTATAGGAAGCTTACCAAGGCACTAATCAAGTCAAAGTTTTTAAGCTACAAACATTGAAAAGAGAATTTGACAATTTGAAGATGCAAGAAGCTGAAAATGTAAGTGATTATTGTGTGAGAGTAAAAGATGTATTCAATAAGATGGCTACTCTTGGAGAAATTGTGGACAAAGAGGTTTTGATTAAAAAGGTGTTGAGGTCTCTAACACCAAGGTGGAACCATGTTGCAATAATCATTGAAGAAAGAAAGGATTTGTCTACTCTTCATTTTGATCACTTAATTGGATCTCTTATGTCTCATGAAGAAAGATTGATAGATTCATTTGGAGAAAGTGGCGAGAAAGCTTTTTCTTCAAAATTGCAAATTACAAGGAATGAAGATGCCAGCACTATAAGCAAAAGAAACCAAAGCCAAGGTAGAGGTCAAAATCAGAATTATCCAAGAGGAAGAGGCGCTTCGAGAGGAAGAGGCAGAGGTAGATTTGATAAAATAAATATCCAGTGCTATTATTGTAAAAGGTATGGTCACTTTGAAAGGGATTGTAGATTAAAAGAAGGCAATAATAACAAAGGTTCTAATTATGCTCAAAAAGGTGATGAAGCCTCTTCAAACAATTTATTTTTATCTTATGACAAAACTGAAAATGGCACTAAAGATATTTGGTATTTAGATTCAGGGTGATCTAACCACATGTCAGGAAATAAGAAGCTATTTTCTACAATGGATGGGAGTTTCAAATCCAAGATCAAGATGGGTGATGACAAAGCATTGGAGGTTGTTGCAAAAGGCGCTATGGAAGTCCATACTAAAGAATGTATGAAAAGTGTTAAACACATTTATTACACTCCACAATTAAAGTATAATTTATTGAGTGTTGGCCAATTGTGTGAGAAAAATTATAAGGTGGTGTTTGAAAATCAACAATGTACAATTTATTATAAGACTAGAGGCAATAGGGTGGTTACAGTTGTGCCTATGTCAAAGAATAGGATGTTCCCATTGATGTTCGGAGAACATAACAACCATCTTGCCAATATGGCATATGAAGAAAAAAGTTGGTTGTGGCATCTCAGGTATGGACATTTGAATTTTCATAGTCTCAAGCTTCTAACATCAAAAGAATTAGTTTATGGTTTTCCGAAGGTTCAAGAACAGAAGGATATTTGTGAAGGATGTGCTAAAGGAAAGCATGCAAGAGAGAAATTTTCAAAAGGAAATGCATGGAGGGCCCATTATCCACTTTAGCTCAGACATTTTTGGTCCTATGCAGACAAAGAGTTTGGGTAAGTCATCATATTTTATTACTTTTATTGATGATTACCGACGAAAGTGTTGGGTTTATTTTTTGAAGACTAAGGGTGAAGCCTTTGATACATTCAAGAGGTTTAAAGCCCTTGTGGAAAATGAAAGAGGTTGCAAAATCAAGTGCTTAAGGACTGATCATGGAGGAGAATTTTGTTCAAAATATTTTCAGAATTATTGTGATATGAATGGAATCAAAATACAACTCACCAATGCTTACACACCTCAACAAAATGGAGTAGCAGAGAGGAAAAATTGTACAGTGGTGGAAATGGCAAGAAGTATGTTACAAACCAAGGGATTAAGCAATTCTTTTTGGGGTGATGCAATTGCTACATCTATATATATTCTCAATAGATGTCCCACAAGTGCACTTGATATGATGACTCCATATGAAGCCCGGTATGAAAAGAAACCTAATGTTAATCATTTCAAAGTCTTTGGTTGTGTAGTCTATGTCCATGTAGTTGATCAAAAGAGACAAAAGTTAGATCCAAAAAGTGAGTTATGCATTTTTGTTGGATATAGTGAACAAAGTAAGGCTTACAGGTTGTATAATCCCCTCACTAATAGCATTGTTGTGTCAAGATATGTAATTTTTTATGAAGGGGGAGTTTATGGTCATCAAAAATGCCATGATAATATGTCTAAATCTGATTTGGATAAGGATATTATTGATGATATTGATAATGAACAACCTACTAATATTTCATCTCCAAGTGCTACAAATCCACCAAGTAGCCCCTCATCTAATTCTTCAGTTCCAAGTGCAATCCCAACATAAACTGCAAATTCTGCAAGGAAGGTAAGAATATTAAGTGACGTTTATCAAAGGAGTAAAAGTCCAACACATGAAGAAAATCCAATAGGTGAGACAGTAAATTTTTCTTTACTTTCCAAGGCTGATTTTGATCCATCATGTTTTAAAGATGCATGTACTAATGAGGTTTGGTTTCAAGCAATGCAAGAATAGATAGATTCTATTCATAGGAATGATACATGGGAGCTTACATAACTTCCACGTGACAAGAAAAATATTGCTACTAAATGGGTCTACAAGACTAAGTACAATAGTGATGGGAGTGTTAAAGACACAAGGCAAGATTAGTTGCTAAAGGCTTCATACAGAGGTATGGAATTGATTATGAAGAAACATTTGCACCAGTAGCAAGTCAAGAGACTGTTAGAATGGTGATTTCATTAGCAACTCAAAATAAATGGAGCATTCATCACATGGATGTGAAAAGTTCCTTTTTGAATGGGTACTTAGAAGAATAAGTGTTTGTGGAACAACCACAAGGTTTTGAAGTGCAAGGAAAAGAACATGAAGTATATAAGTTGAAGAAGGCTTCGTATGGCCTCAAGCAAGAACCAAGAACACGGTATGCTAGGATTGATGGATATTTTCAGGAGAGTGGCTTCAATAGAAGAAAAAGAAGGAAGTAGAACTAAGATATATAAAGACTCAAAAACAAATTGCAGACATTTTCACTAAGGCAGTTGCTAATGTCCAGTTTTTGAAACTTCGAGATCAGATTGTGAGTCCTCTTAGCATCAAGGGGGAGTATGTTGGTAATTGATGCAGTCTTGTCAATCATCTAACATGATGCAATCCATCAATCCATTTGCAGTTTTATGTTTTCTGTCTGTTAGTACTCAGATATAGATTGTCTGACTAAATAATGCATGCAAAATGCATGAGTAGTTTTCTAAAATCAATTGTTGTAAGCGTTCAATCAGGAGGAACTAATTGTTTGTTTTATGAGGCTATGTATTGTTATAAAGATCAAGGTTGATCACAGTGAATGCAACCTTTTTTGTGCAATTACAATTCTTTTTTCTTTCTATGATATTGTGATTTAATCATTTAGTATTTAGTATATTGTTATGTTATTTCATTGAATGATTATCTAGTCCATAGATAGACCTGCATAGATCCTTCAAACCTTGCTCTGCTCGTCCTGGTCACTATTTTATGGAGTATGTATCGAGCACCAAATTCCACCCACGCCCTTTGATAGGTCACCCATCTCACCATTCTCTAGATTATAGGACTATCGAATACCAAATTATTCTCATAAGACTTGGAAAAGACACAAAAGAAGTTCACCGATGTTATTCTTGTGAGTTACTAAGCATTTAAATCATACGATTTTTCTTTCCAGATTTTGAAGATTAAGAATTTTTCTTTCTAGATTTTTCTTTCCATATTTTGAAGATTAAGATTTTTGTTTTATAGATTTTGAAGATTAATATTTTTACAACCGGATCCAAAGATAAATTATGTGATAAAAATAATTCGAATTTGCATATAATAATAATGCAAATAATTTGAGAGTCATATGACAGGAATGAAAAGAAAAAACAATGATCAAATTTCCTTTGAGAGGTAAAGGAAACATGAAATTCCTTGCATGGAATTTGACGACATGTTGCACATTTTTTTAATTTAAAGACGTACTTAATAGGTGGAGATAACAGTGGCATGTCAATCATGACAAGAAAAAAAATTGTCCATTTGACGTCTAACAATTTAAGTTACCCGTAAAAAAATTTAATAGCCTGTTCTAATGTTAACCTTTCACTGTACAAGTAATTAAGCTAATTAAGCTATTCCTTGTATTCTAACAGTGAAGGAATTTGTTCATACTTCTCACATGCCTACAGACCGATGCCATTTCCAAAATTTTCATATACCTATAGATTTGATGTTGTTTTATGTTCATAGAGAAAGAGTGCCATGATTAAAAAAATTGGAATGACATGGGAGTAGGGATACGATTTGTGTATATACAGAAAGAATGCTATGATGAAAAAAAGTGGAACGACATGGGAGTGGGGATAAGAATAGTTAAAAGGCACGCAGTCGTAGAGTAAAAATGCACCCACAACTTCCATAAAGTGGAGCATACTGCACCCAACTCACCCATTGGTAAAAGGGTAAAAAGGGAAGCTGTGAAAAAACCTAAATGCGAAAAAAAATAAAAAAACCTAAATGCATTAAAAATCCACCAAATAGTAGTAAAAAAATTAAACTCAATAAAAACACTTAGTAAACCATCGGTTTTATGCTAATCTCTTTAAACACTCTTTTTAATGACAAACAAGCATCTTTTGTCATGCAAGTAAGTTAATGCTTCAAATCAAAGAATTTCATTTATTGTGATAACTAAGAATATTTTGAGCATATTAAATCATGTCCGTTAAAATATCATCAGTGATTAAAAGCCTATTGACTCTGGCCATTTCCAATAAGTGTACGCTTATCAGCGTAAAAATATAAAATTGTTGCTTGCATATAATTTAAGACCGAAAACATGCAATACTCAAATGCATGCACAAAAAGAGGGCATTGTGGCATGGTGTGTGCAAGAGAAAAGACACAGTGGGTATAAACATAAAGAAAATAATTATATGTAGAAAATTGTATTTAGGGTTTTGTTTAAATATATGTATAAATGGAGTTGGTTAAGGGATGGAAGCAAGGGAAGAGAAAATAATTGCTATTATTTTCACTTTCGGGTAAATAAGTTGAAATTCATGTTGAAAAAAAGATTAATTGGGTCGCGACTAGGGTTTACCCTAGTTGCAAGCCACACCAAACTCTTCTTTCATATCTACCTCTCCCTTCAGTTCACCCTCATGCCTATTGCTTATGGCAAATGGGGTATGGTTCGGTCTATTTAGGCTTGCGATGGAAGATCGAGTTTCCTCCTCAAGTTTTTTCCACTTTTTTTACTGACACGTTTCCTTCTCGGTTGTGACGGTATATGGGGGGTTATCTCTGGGGTTGGATGTGATCCCCCTGGTGTGGATCTATTCATCATTTGCCCTTTATGGTGTTTTTCTAGGCGGCCAGACTCTTTTTTTTGTAGATATGGTCTTCAATGTTTCTTCTCGGTCTGTTTTTATGGTTGAGGATGCATCATCCAAAATCGGATGCCTTGCGGTAAAATTTTTGTTCTTGTTTGGATCTTTTGTTGTAGGATATGTCGTTTGCGAGGTGTAAGTATTTTGATGATGTAGTAATTTGGTGTGAGTAGAGGTTTTAAGGTGTATTTTTGGGTGGATCTGGTTGATCCATCCATATTGGTTCGTTCAGGGCTTAATGAAAATGTCAGGGTTTTCCCGTAGGCTTTTGGTGGCGGAGGATCTGGGTTCCTCTTGGGTTCTGGTTTTTTTTGGTGTGGATGTCTGGGTTTCTGTTTCTTTTTTTGTGTTTGGGTCAGAGCTTTAAGGTCCTCTCTTTTTGTGCATGTATCTTTTGAGGTCATGTTTAGGGCGTGCAGTTTTTGGCTTACTCTTCTGTGGATGCAGGATTTGTAGTTTCGATTCTCTCCCCGCTTTGGTTTCTTTGGAGTTTTAATTTTCCACTTTGACCTGTTTCATTGAGTTTCTCACATGGTTTTCCTCGGCTGTGTTTTTATGGCTGAGTTTTATATCTATTTTCTTTGTAGATTTAATGGTGTGATGGAGCCGCTTTTAGTGGGATATCTTATGCTACATATTTCTTCCTCTCAAGGTTGAAATTTTTATCTAGGCTAAATGCATGCTTTTAGCATGCATTATTCATAATGTAATTTTTTGATTTATTTTAATAAAATTCACTTTTTTTGTCCTTTGGAAAAAATATGTATAAATGGAGTGCAACAAAAACACATTAATTTTGAATAAAACTATAAGACTATATATTTAAATTATATATAAACTAGCACAACCACAATATAAAAGTGGTTGATATACATCAATAGATTATATCAATCACTTTTATAATAAATAGATAAGATTAAAGTTAAGGTTTTAACTTAAAATTATAGTCATTAGGATTTCATATCTTCTAATCAATTTGTGTATATCAAAAATTTGAATTTCAATAAACCATATATTCAAAGATAAACCTGAAAGGTATCCAAATATAAAAAACATAGAAACTAAAAACCATGAGAATATAAAATAGTATTATTCTACCATGTAACATCCCCTGAATAGCTATTAAGATAACATGGATTTTAAAATTAAGAAACATAAAAGGAATAATAAGGTGAGAGTATGTTGTGCAACTATACAAGCTAGGTTTCCGCAATGCCCACCTAACTCCTATCAAGAGGATGCAAGGAATCTTTTGTTTTCACGCGAAGGCCTAGAATTTGACGGCATGTTGTACATTTTTTAAATTTAAAGATATATTTAATAGGTGGATATAACAGTGGCATGCCAATCATGACATGAAAACAAAATTTTAAACCATCCATTTGACGTCTAACAATTTAAGTTACCCGTAAATAATAACTGGTTCTAATGTTAATCTTGCACTATACAAGTAGTTAATGCATGACGCGGGAGGAAATGGCATTCTTTTTTGTATTGATTAATAAAGTGGGTGTACGGAGAAATTAAATGATTATGGATTTTAGACTTCAACTCAAACCTTGCTCTGCTTCTACTTGTCACTAGTTTATGGAGTCTGTATCCAGCACCAAATTCCACCCACGCCCCTTGATAGATCACCCATCTCACCATTCTCTAGATTCTAGGACTATCAAATACCTTGAAAGAGTGCCACGATGAAAAGAAGTGGAACGACATGGGAGTGAGGATATTGTTTGAGTACATACCGAAAATAGTGCCACGATGAGAAAAAGTGGAACGACATGGGAGTAGGGATAAGCATAGTTAAAAGACATGGGGATGCAAAGTAAAAATGCATCCACAATTGCTAGAAAGTGGAGCACATTGCGCCCAACTCACCCACTAGTGAAAGGGTAAAAAGAGAAGCTGTAAAAATACCTAAATGTAAAAAAAATAAAAAATAACTTAAATGCATTAAAAATTTAAATAGTAGTAAAAAAGCTGAACTCATTAAAACACTTAGTAAACCATTATTTTTATACTAATTTATTTAAACACTCTTTTTAATGACAAAGAAAGATCTTTTTTCATGTAAGTATGTTAATGTTTCAGATAGCCTTTCATTTATTGTCACGACTAAGAATATTATGAGCATATTAAGTTATGTTCATTAAAATCTCATTTGTGATTAAAAATCTATCCATTTCATAAATACATTATTTTCAAACAAAAATATATTTAAACATATAAATAAGTATATATTAATTCTAAACAAAATCATATTTAAGCATATAAATAAGTATATATTAATTCTAAACAAAATCATATTTAAACATATAAATAAATACATTAATTCCAAACAAAACCACATTTAAATATACAAATAATTCTTTTGTGGGTATCCTAAAGTCTACACTCTTACAAGGACCAATTTTGCTCTCCTCTCTTGAAAAATATCCTCTCAAGTCTATCTTTAAGGGTGTCCTATCTTCTATAATAGGTCCATTCATATATTGATGATTCCATTTTTTGAGTTGATAATTATGAATACATAATTTATCCTCTCCTTATCAATGTATCTTTCATCTTTTAATGAACAACCTTCTTATTTACACTCAACTTAGTTGTGTGACATTTAAATGCCATTGTATTTCGTCTTTTAATGAACAACCTTCTTATTTACACTCAACTTAGTTGTGTGACATTTGAATGCCATTATATTTCGTCTTTTAATGAACAACCTTCTTATTTACACTCAACTTAGTTGTGTGACATTTGAATGCCATTGTACTTCACTACAATATGTGCTATTTTTGTCATTCTTCTCCATGTCATGTTCTCAAATATTCTCATAAGATTGAGAGATTTAATGCTAAAAATCATTTTTAGCCATGTCATGTTCTCAAATATTATGATAATCTTGAAAGATTTAATGTTAAAATTATTTTCATTTAAAGACTATTAAAAAAATATATTAATATTTTTAATCCTTATCATTTAAAGACTATTAAAAAAATATATTAATATTTTTAATCCTTATCATAAAAATTAAGGTTTTTAATTAAAAGAAATTATTCCACCACCATAAAATTAGGGTTTCTAATTTGAAAATAGATTATTCCACCACTTTTCGAGTAACGCCATATTATCACAAGCTTGAGAGAATTAATGTTAAAAATCTCTTTCATTTAGAGAACATGTCAATATTTTTAATTCATGAACATTAAATTAGGGTTTCTAATTTAAAAATTGGATTATTCAAGCACTTTTCAAGAACACTTATCACCGTAACACGAAGACACAGTTTGTTGCTCATGTTTAGTCTTTTTTATACTCAACCACTAAATCCATAAATCGCATGCTAGGGCGAAGGAGACATTGAGAACCAAACTCCTAACGACTTCTTCCGAACCCATCGTGTCGACCTTTATGCAAAAGTCCACTAAATCCATAATTTATAGGAAAGGTCATCCACAACTAACGGCCTTGCATATGCACTCAACTGATTTGATCTACCCAAGTTTACTGACTGAATGGGTATTGCTTGTTCCACTAATCATGCTATCCATCTTTTTTATCATATATGATAAAAAAAGGCCACGCAAATGGTATATATATATAATTTTTAAAAAATTACATCTATCTATTTGAAATAAAATATTTTATTTTATAACTTTTATTGAAATATTAAATTGTTTTATTTAAATTAATATTAAAATAAATGTTTTTTTATAATATTTCAATATTAATTAATTATATATATAGAATTAATTAATATTGAAATATTATAAAAATATTTATTGATAAAATACATATATATAAAACAATTAAAAATTAAAAATTAAAAAGGTGTCATTATTTTCATGTTTATCATTATTCGTGGCATTTAAAACAAATAATTAATAACAAGAGATATTTTAATGTCAACTATGAATAAAATATTTCAATGTCCGTTCTAACTAAAATAATTTTATATCAACTTTATATATGTATAAAGAAGGTAATTGAAAGTAAACAAAAAAGTCATTAATAGATGCAAGTTAAAAAAAAATTGTTTTAATAGTGTGTTTCTTAGTATCAGTGAGATGGTGCGGGAGATTTGTTTTCTTTTTACATCCAGGTATGAGGGAGAAGTGTAATTCCCTATCATTCCTTTCATGTTCAATATAAAATTAAAAAGAGAAATTTAAAAAAATAATTAATAACAAAAAAAGATGGATGGATAGAAATGTCAACACAAGGCATTACCATTCTGAATGTTAGAGAAAATTATGAAAACTAAAACAAAAAATATTTCAATGTCTATTATAAATAAAATATTTCAAAGTCCATATTAAATAAAACAATATATATTTTATATTCATGGGGCACACATGAAAAATATATTTTATATTTTATAGAGCCTAAGTGAGCCTAATGGTTAAGAACATGTGTTTCCTCTTAATTGGTCACAGGTTCAAATCCAGAGGGGGGTCTCATACACCAATTTGGTGTGCTGGCTTGATCGTGACCTTAAAAATAAATTATTATTATTATTACAAATATTTTGTTTATGACCTACATTGAAATTAGTTTTTTCTTAAATGTCTCATGTCAACTTCATATTAAACATTGAAACAAATACACATCTCTCTCATTCTAAAAAGTAGAATGCAGATACAAATCTCCCTCATAATGAGTTGTAGAAAGTGCCCTTCACCTAATAAGTATTTGTTTTCTATATATATATATATAAGTTAGAGTATGCAAAACCCTAATACACTCCACTAGAGTGCGTTTGCTCCACCAAGTACAAGAAAACTTAATTTCTGACATTCACGTTTGCCTTCCTCTAGGGTTTCTCCTCACGCAAACAACTAGTCCATCTCCTGTAAATATCTTCATTGGTATCACCGCCATAGCTTGTCCAATAGTCCATATGCAAAGACTGAAACCACACTATACACGCTCATGCGTCGCGTCGCACTTCCATGCTCGCGCACGACTACTTACTCTCGTGCAAATTCAACGAACCCTAATTCACTTAATGGGACCGAGAAAAAGGTGGGCCCTTCAAAAATTCTTGAAGGCCAAAGCGTATCCCAGGCCAACAACGGGGGTTGGAAATATTTTTCAACCCTCTGTCTGCTCCAACTAAAAATGAAATATTTTTCAACCATCTGTCGAACAACAACATGAGGAGTCTTCATTGTTCCAACAGTAAGTGAACATGTGAGTCTTCATATTGCTTTTATTAATGAATCTTATAGTGCTTTGAAGAGATTCAGTGATTTGTATGACACACACTTTGAACTGGAACTCATACAACTAATGGTGGAGTTCTTCAAGATAGAGTTGAATAATGATGACTCTATTGCTTTAGCTTCATAAATCAATGCATGTATCTCCCCCTCACAACCTTTATTAAGGCCCTCTACCCTACATATTCTCACTACCTTGAATATCTAGAAGAAAGTGGTTGAATGAAATCCATCACATTTGAAAAGTTGGTGGAAAAAGTTGCAAAATGTGAGAAAGCATTTGGAAAGAAGTCAACTCATTAAACATGCAAGATTGTCTACCTTTCTCAGAAAGACCGACAAAAAATAAAATGAACACTATAAATGGCCTTGAATTCATTAAATGAATAAAATAAAATACATTATTAATTAAGTGTTGAAATACCCATATAGATTAAATATTTAAATGTATTTACATAGACATAGACATTGTATATAAAACAATTCTATTCTATAACTCTATGTTGCTTGGGAGGTTATTTGCAAGCCCTCCTCTTGAGATGAAAAAAATAGTAAAGTCTCTTTTTCCTTTTATAGAGACTTCTAATTGTTTTGGAGTTGCAACGAAAACATGTTTTAATTGTTTATCTAGTCCATTATCTTTCTTTGCATGATTTTGCAATCTTTCTTGCAATTTCCTTTTATCTTCTCCTACTTTTTTCAACATTTTCATATTATTCTTATACTTCTTTTAGTGTTCTTGTTTATTCCTTTTAAGATATTCATTTTTTTATTTCATTTGAGATTGAACTTTAGATAATTGACCCCTACATTTCATACTTCATTCTCAAGCTATCCGTCTTTCAATTTTTTCTCATATGTAGTGGAAAAAAATGGTATCGCCCCAACTATGGGCCTCTGTAATTGCCATAGTAAATCACATGTAAATCTGTAATTTAGGATTTCAAGTTTTGTATCTCCGTGTCACATCCCAAATGGTGTCCTTTAAAGTTATGCAAGAGTTCCTTTTTGAGCTTTGTAATATTTTCCTATGTCTCAGTTAGCTTTGTATTCAATGATTTAATCATTGGTGATGAGGTATAGAGATCACCTATAGCAATATTTGATGTGAGAGCTTCCTCAAACCTCTTCTCCCATATTTGTAGGGACTTCTCCAATTCAATT